>CAIGRF010271486.1:0-27210 GCA_903798235.1 Fraxinus ornus
AAGAGGAGAAGAATGGTGAGGAATTAGGTGTTTTGGAATGTTTTTTGAGGTCCATTTATAGGCTTCTCGCGGCTCAAACGTAAAAGAATACCTAAGTTTGTGTGGCGCGGTGCCTAGGCACCATGGGAGCAGCGCCTAGGCGCTGAAAATCTGTTATTTTGGGTTTGTACAGCGCCTGGGCACTGTGTTGCTGCATCCTCTTCAGTATTTTCGTCATAACTTTCTCTCCCGATGTCCGATTGAAGCGACTCAAGTTGCATTGAAAAGCTAACTCAAAGGGCTACAACACTTTGATTCAGAGACCATCTTCCAATTCGATCATTTTCCATGTCAAAAACCGGTCCCAATATAATGCTGAAAATTGGTGCGAAACTTTTCAACTTGAAAGCTGATTTGTGATCATGTTTTGGCTATATTTCTTCTTTTGACTCATTTCTTCATCCAATTGACCTCTAACGCTCTCGAATCTTCATCACAAGGTTGGAAATAAGTTTAGAGTATTTGCTCTTCAGTCCCTGAACTTTTATTTTCTTCCATTTTGATCATTTTTCACTTGTTTATTCCATTTTATCGTTTTCAACCATTTGCAACCTTAACCAAGATATAGAAGTACTTAGTGCTTTTAGTCATCAAATAATCATAGAAATGCAATTATTAATGGGTGAGATGTAATAAATGTGATATTATCAAGTATTTTTCGATTTGAATCCAACCTTAGTATAAATCTCACAAAGTAATTAGCGAAATCCTAAGTAGCATGAAAGCTTTGAACCTATTATTTCTTGTGATGATACTAGTGAAATCACACACACAAGTATCAAGTGTTCCAAGTTCCATACAATTTCGTTTAGCGTGATGGCCTTGCGCTTCTCCTATTTATAAACTTTGGGAAACTCCAACTCTCTATTGAGGTGGCACTAGCTCGAAGTTTGTAAGTTAAAGTTCTTACAGTATCTTTGTCGCTTTTAGAGATACTTGATTTATCAATTTGAACTTTATTAAGAGTTATAGAAACTCAACCATCTTATTCGTGACAATTGCACTTGTAATCTAGGATATGATTTAAAAGAATAAATAAATAAGTGTTGAATCTATCCACTTATCGGATGACTTTTTATTAATCTTTGAACCTGAAGTATTCTTATTAGTATAGTCGGTAGGGTTACCATCATTGGTGGATTTAATTATGGAGTTTTAACCCTATCTAGTGGTGGCAAAAAAGTTCGTCGACTCGGACGGTTCGGGCTCGGCCCGTAAAAAGCCCGAGCCGGGCCCGGCTCGGGTTCGGTTACACCGAGCCAAGGCCCGGACCAGCCAATTTAAATAAAAAAATTTAAAATTTTTTTTTTTATGGCAACTTTGGAAAGCTGCCTTGCGCATACAGCTTAAATTAGCTGCCTGCGCAAGCAGCTTAAATCAAGCTGCCTTTGCAGGCAGCTTTTAAGATATTTATAAAAAAAAAAAAAAAAAATCAAAAAATCGAGCCGGCTCAGCTCGGCCCGCAAAGGTTGGAGCCGAAAGCTCGGGTTGAGCCTCAATTTTTTTGGCTCGGCTCGGCTCGAGCTTTTTTTTTTCGGCTCGAGCTTTTTTTTTTCGGCTCGAGCTCGACTCGACTCGGCTCGTTGCCACCACTAACCCTATCCTACTAATTGTAGTTCACACTAATTCTCTTGTGAGTGGTTTAGTGAATGGATCAACCAAATTCTCATTTGACTTCACATAAGTGANAGAAGAATGGTGAGGAATTAGGTGTTTTGGAATGTTTTTTGAGGTCCATTTATAGGCTTCTCGCGGCTCAAACGTAAAAGAATACCTAAGTTTGTGTGGCGCGGTGCCTAGGCACCATGGGAGCAGCGCCTAGGCGCTGAAAATCTGTTATTTTGGGTTTGTACAGCGCCTGGGCACTGTGTTGCTGCATCCTCTTCAGTATTTTCGTCATAACTTTCTCTCCCGATGTCCGATTGAAGCGACTCAAGTTGCATTGAAAAGCTAACTCAAAGGGCTACAACACTTTGATTCAGAGACCATCTTCCAATTCGATCATTTTCCATGTCAAAAACCGGTCCCAATATAATGCTGAAAATTGGTGCGAAACTTTTCAACTTGAAAGCTGATTTGTGATCATGTTTTGGCTATATTTCTTCTTTTGACTCATTTCTTCATCCAATTGACCTCTAACGCTCTCGAATCTTCATCACAAGGTTGGAAATAAGTTTAGAGTATTTGCTCTTCAGTCCCTGAACTTTTATTTTCTTCCATTTTGATCATTTTTCACTTGTTTATTCCATTTTATCGTTTTCAACCATTTGCAACCTTAACCAAGATATAGAAGTACTTAGTGCTTTTAGTCATCAAATAATCATAGAAATGCAATTATTAATGGGTGAGATGTAATAAATGTGATATTATCAAGTATTTTTCGATTTGAATCCAACCTTAGTATAAATCTCACAAAGTAATTAGCGAAATCCTAAGTAGCATGAAAGCTTTGAACCTATTATTTCTTGTGATGATACTAGTGAAATCACACACACAAGTATCAAGTGTTCCAAGTTCCATACAATTTCGTTTAGCGTGATGGCCTTGCGCTTCTCCTATTTATAAACTTTGGGAAACTCCAACTCTCTATTGAGGTGGCACTAGCTCGAAGTTTGTAAGTTAAAGTTCTTACAGTATCTTTGTCGCTTTTAGAGATACTTGATTTATCAATTTGAACTTTATTAAGAGTTATAGAAACTCAACCATCTTATTCGTGACAATTGCACTTGTAATCTAGGATATGATTTAAAAGAATAAATAAATAAGTGTTGAATCTATCCACTTATCGGATGACTTTTTATTAATCTTTGAACCTGAAGTATTCTTATTAGTATAGTCGGTAGGGTTACCATCATTGGTGGATTTAATTATGGAGTTTTAACCCTATCTAGTGGTGGCAAAAAAGTTCGTCGACTCGGACGGTTCGGGCTCGGCCCGTAAAAAGCCCGAGCCGGGCCCGGCTCGGGTTCGGTTACACCGAGCCAAGGCCCGGACCAGCCAATTTAAATAAAAAAATTTAAAATTTTTTTTTTTATGGCAACTTTGGAAAGCTGCCTTGCGCATACAGCTTAAATTAGCTGCCTGCGCAAGCAGCTTAAATCAAGCTGCCTTTGCAGGCAGCTTTTAAGATATTTATAAAAAAAAAAAAAAAAAATCAAAAAATCGAGCCGGCTCAGCTCGGCCCGCAAAGGTTGGAGCCGAAAGCTCGGGTTGAGCCTCAATTTTTTTGGCTCGGCTCGGCTCGAGCTTTTTTTTTTCGGCTCGAGCTTTTTTTTTTCGGCTCGAGCTCGACTCGACTCGGCTCGTTGCCACCACTAACCCTATCCTACTAATTGTAGTTCACACTAATTCTCTTGTGAGTGGTTTAGTGAATGGATCAACCAAATTCTCATTTGACTTCACATAAGTGAGTGAAATTATTCCATCTTTGTTTAATTTCTTCACGTAATCACGTCTTAAACTCATTTGTCTAGATTTACCATTATACACTTCGTTGTATGCTCTAGTTAAAGTGGCTTGACTATCACACAAAATATATATGGAAGAATTATTCATTTTCCCAATGGAATTTCATACATTAAATCCCTAACGCATTCAACTTTTATTTTTTGGTTTCAGCTAATGTCACAAATTAGGATTCCATAGTTGATTGAGTAGCATACGTTTGTTTCTTAGATTTTCAAGAGATTTCACCTAGTCCAAAGGTAAATAACCAACCTAATGTTAATTAATTCTCATTGATACTAGATATCCAACTAGCATCGGTAAATCCTTCTAATATTGCCGAAAATTTAGAATATTAGAGACTTGGATCCTTGGTTTCTTCAAATAAAGAAAAACCCTCTCGATAGTCTTCCAATGTTCTTCACTTGGATTGCTAATAAATCGACTAAGTTTACTAAGTGCAAATGTTATGTCGGGTCTTGTACATTGCACAACATACATTAGACCATCGATAACACTTGCATACTAAAGTTGTGGTATAGCTCTTCCATGATTCTTTACAAGTTTCAAACTTGGATTTAATAGAGTGTTAGCCTCTTTATTGTTTAAGTTTTTAAACTTATTAATCACATTCTCAACATAATGTGATTGGCTCAACACATAACCCCTACTAGTTTTGGTGTTGATACCTAGTATGGTATCCACTTAACCAAGATCTTTCATTTTGAATGTGGAAGATAGAAACCTCTTTATTTTTTATACCTTATATTTGATTGTTCACAATCAACATGTCATCCACGTATAAACAAATGAGCACAACATGATTATCACAAAATTTTGAATATAAACATTTGTCAACACTATTATGTTTAAATCCAAAAGACATTATTCCTAAGTTAGATTTTTCATGCCATTTTTTGGTGACTATTTTAATCCATGTAAGGATTTTATTGGATTGCATACTTTATCATCATTTCCGAGTAGAACAAATCCTTCCGATTGTTTCATATAAGCCCCCTTATCGAGATTACAATTTAAAAATATCATTTAACATTCATTTGATGTATATACAAATCATTGATTGAAACATCCACATTAAAATTTTCATTTTCATTTTTCTACTCATTTTTTCAATAAAATATTATTTTCCATCACATCAATACCACTCATTCTCCATCAATCTACTATTCCAGAATACATTCTTCCAAAATAATGTTGCTCAAACACCATAATCTTAATTGATGTTATTTGTACAACCGGTGCATATATGTCAAAGTAATATATTTATTTTTGTTTATACCTTTTGGTCACCAACCTAGCTTTAAAAGTATTTAGAGTACTGTCTGTAATGTACTTCATCCTAAATACCTATTTACGGCTTATAAGTTTCGACTCAAGTGGTAAATCAACTAATTCCCAAGTGCTGTTTGATATTATTGAATCAATTTTATCATTTACAGTATCCTTCCGAAATGTGCTATCTCTAGGTGACATTGCTTCTTGATAAGTTTTAGGATATGTTTCCACTTGAAGAACATATGGAGTAGATCTTGCGATACTCTTCTCATTTCTCTCAGCTAAGTAGAAAGAAATAAGTTGATAGTCTAATCATTCAATTTTAGAACTTTCTCCTTTCGAGCTCTTTTACTTCTACGAAGTTCACATGTTTCAACATTCTCAGAAGGTGTTCCTACTTGTGATTTTGCAGAACAATGAATCTCCACTTGATGTTCTCTTAGATAATTATTATCTAAAGATAACATATTCTCAAAAAACTCTATTTCATGGAATTCAATAATAACATTGGTTTCCAAGTTTAATAAACGACATGCCTTGCTATTTTGGGTATATCCTACAAAAACGCATTTGATCCCTCTAGGACTCAACTTAGTCCTTTTAGGATCCATGTTCTTACTATAAGCAAGATATTCCCACACTTTGAAATAACTAATGTTTGGGTTTCTCCCTTTCCGCAATTTATAGGGAGAAACCTTAATTCTTTTAGAAGGAATCCTATTAACTATGCGACACACACTTAATGAAGTTTCACCCTATAAGTTAGATGACAACTTTAGCACTTAATAACATAGCATTTATCGTTTCAACTAGTGCCATACTCTTTGTCTCAGCCAAACCATTTTGTTCGGGTGTTCTAAGTGCACTACATTGACGCATTATGCCATGTTCACAACAAAGATTAAATTAACTAGAGAACTATTCACCTCCCCCTATCACTTCCAAGAGTTTTAATATTTCTACTTAATTAATTTTCTACTTTGACTTTGTATATCCTAAACGTGGTAAAGGCTTCGTCCTTATGTTTCATGATATAACAAAACCTAGAATGATCATCTATAATGTTATGAAGTATCTATTACCTCCTCTAGTTAACATTCTATTTAATTCACATATGTTGGAATGAATTAAATCTGATAAATTAGATGCCCTTTCAATACTATGAAAATGTTTCTTAATCATTTTAGACTTAATACATAATTCACATTTATTATGTTCTATGTATTCACATGAAATCATTTCGATTTTAATTTTTCTTTTTAATGTAGAAAAAGCCAACATATCCTAATCTGTCATACCATAAAAAAAAAAAAAAAGGCTCAACAACATAATTTCACTTTGTAGTTTTATTGATATTATTGTTAATAGTACAAAGTCTCACCATTCCATCATTAGAATAGCCATTTCCAACAAATATACCATTCCGGAAAAGTACAAGCTTGCCCGACTTATATGTGGACTTAATTCTCAATATTCCCAACAAATCACCACTTGCAAGATTTCTATTCATATCCGGTACATGTAAAACATTTATCAATGTAATCTTCTAGCCAGATATGAATTGTAAGTCTATGCTTCCTTTGCCAACAACTTTTGATTGAACTTCATTCCCAATTTGAATGTGTTCGTCATCTATTTCTTGATAGATTTTGAAAAAAGATATATCATAGCACACATGTATGGTGGCACAAGTATCATACACCATTCTTGAACCTTTCCTTTTATCGAATTCAAAATGCTCAAGGTTGCAATGATATTGTCAACAAAGTTCACTTTGCCTTCTTGCATTGGTTGTTTGCGATGTCTACAATCCCGAACATAATGTTGGAGTTTGCCACACACACAACAAGAAAAATTTTAATTTCTTCTTGTTATTTTGTTGGGGTCTGAGGATTTTCCCTTCTTGGAATTCTTGTTGTATTTGTTTGGTTGATCCATGGTATCGATTTTAAAAGTACCCTCATGAGAATGTTCATTCCATATCGTGCCCTTAACTCTTCCTCTATGCAAAGATGCTTTTGAATCTCTTCCAAAGATTAATATTGGGAACTATAAAGAATTTTCTCCCTGTAACTCTTCCATGACGATGACAATTTCGCAATGATTGTACCAACTTGAAAGGTTTCGGGAAGATCAATCTTCACAACCTTCATTTATTAGCAACTCATGTACTTGTCCTCACAATAGCAAGTTATCCAAAATTTGAAATCAAAGTACTTAGAAATTAGAAGCCTTTTGGTTCCTTGCTCCTCGACTTTGTATTTAGTTTCAAATGATTTCCTTATCTCCTTTGTCAATGTGTTATTTGCGTGCAGATTGTAGAAGTGGTCGGAAAAAGTTTTCAGAATGTGTCCACTACATTCAATTTATTTTCTTCTCTCTTCTTTCGGTTCGCCTTTAACTACAACATTTTATACATTTTATAGCATTTAATAATAGCATTCTTGTTGATAATGCTATAAATAAATTTGAATTATATTCGAACATTAATAACAACATTCCTTAAAAGCCCAATAAATTAAATAGCCCACTTCCCTCTACCTTTTATCCAAATATTAGCTCTCACTTAACCCTATTTTCTTTCATTTACCAAATCTGTATCTGCCTCTCTTGGCTGCCTATTCATTCCTAATTTTTTTTAGGCAAATTAGTTCTCTGCATCTTTTCCCTTCTCTTGTCACCATAGATTCATCCCCAATTTTTTCTTCTCTCCTATGATGATTATATCATTCTATACTGCAAATTTTTGTTCAGTTTTAAAATTTAGGAAAAAAATTTAGCCTTGACAGTTTGAATCGGTGGAGATTGTTTCTCCTTCACTTCTTCACTTTTTGGGAGCACTCTATCATTCGGGATTGGTTTCGACATTGGTGCCAAGTCCGAATCCAAAATGTAGAAGATCTTTAAGGTTGTGAAAAGAAACTTTAACTTGTCCTTCTATCTTGTGAAGTTTAAGTGGTTGAATCTGTCAAACCTCACAAAGTTTCACGGATTGCAGGTTTGGCTCCCGAGGTACAACACCTCAAGGCCGCCTTCCCCTCATTCTTAGGCCGGCAAGCCAGCACAACTGGCATACATGTGTGCTATGAGTAGGATATTAAGGGAGAATACCTGCATATGATCATATATCATTAGTGCAATCATATCATTAGTGCACTATTTGATAAAATAGGTCTCGCGCCTAGCTGTTACCGTCATTATCGTGCCGAATGGGAGGATAAGCATTCTCACTGCATGACACTCACCCACATTTGAATTCGCCTACGTCCTCATAGCGAGAAGTGAGTTTCGCATCAACATGCATCCGTCTCATTGCAAGAATAATAACGGCACCACTCTATATGGACAGACATTCACAAATCTGCAGTAACTCGTACTTACCGCCTTCGACACCAACATTCACCCTCTGCTTCTCTGAGCATTGGTTCCTCGGGTAGACGGCCTCCAAATCGCAGCGCTTCAATGTATGTCGAACAAAATACCTTACAATGTGTACTCCTCGAAAACTCCTTGAAAGGCACCTAGGCAATTGCACAACGCAGCCCTTTTTCACCATTCTTGCCCACAGCTTCCTTCGTCGTGTTCCGCCAGCTTGTCGACACGATCCGTGACCCAAAATCTTTTCTTCGCAAAAACATACGACATTGTCCCATAGTAACACCACATGCTCGAGCGGACCCACTCTGATACCAACTTTCACGAATCGCAAGTTTGACTCCTGATGTACAATGCCTCAAGGCCGCTTTTCCCTCATTCTTAGGCCGAGAAGCCCAAACAACTGGCATACACGCACGCTATGAGTAGGATGTTAGAAAGAATTCTTACATATGATCATATCATTAGTGCACTATTTGGTCAAATAGGCATCGCGCCTAGCTGTTAGCATCCTTACCGTGTTGAATGGGGGATAAGCATTCTCACTGCGTGACATAAGGTCTTGTTTCGTCATCTCTATCGTAGTCATAATTAACTCGTTCCCCATGTTAAAAATATCGTTTTAAATTGTTGAACAAAGTTGATGAAGAACAAGAAAAAACCAGCAATAAAAATCGTCAAAATGGAAGGTTTGAATACGATTATGAATCGTTGTTCTCAAATGATATTTGTCGCCACCTGGATTAGTGCTTGAAGGCTTCAATGTCAAATAGTTTGCAAGAGTAAACAAACATTAATCCAAGTTTGAACCAAGCAAACAAAGCCATAAGAATAATATATAAAACTTGGTTTGATATTTGATTTGGAAGTTGATTGAATGAATTTGATGTTAAAGATATGTTTTCCAACATGAAAACGATTCATATACATAATACTACAACCCCCTTGCACGAAAATGTGCAAAAACTAAGCTAAATGTGTGTGAAACCCTTCAAAACGATATCATAATTCAAAAGCCAACGATAACAAAAATTACATCGGTGATCGTCTAGTACAAAATTGGGCGATTAACTAGTTCATAGTTTTGGTCTCTGTAATTCAAACTCAAGGCCGAGTGATTGCCCATGCCCTTTTTTGGCCTTTAACGTTTTTTGTTCTCATTTTGTTTTCGCTTGTTTTTCTAGATTACTTCTATCACTTTCAAAGTCACTCATCATTGTTAATTTGAACAATATCCAACGTGAACCTCTATTGGAGACCACTATATGGATCTATTTGATTTGTTATGTCTTTCGATTTCTTCAAGAGTATCATATTTTTAATAAGAAATGATTATTCCCAATCATGCTTGAGGGATTCATTAGATTTTAACTTATTATCTTATTGGGACATCAGTTCCATGAAAAGTATAGCCGGTATTTGTCCATAATGAATTTGGATTTATTTATTTGTTATATTAAGATCTTCTAATGCGTGGTCCGTTTCTAGGTATTTAATTTCTAACCCGTAATGTTGGAAAATCTCGACACTTAGCCATGAATTTATGAAGATACAGCAACGCCATTCAAGAAAGCTCTAGAGAAAACTATAAATTGCATCCCATTTCTTGAATCTTCTTCTCTAAACAAACTTGGAATAATCTAGAAAATAATCTGCATAAAAAGGAAAAAAATATATTCAACCGCCAATTTGAAGAATTTTCCAGAAAACTAAAGTTGGTAAAACTCGACATTCACATCTATATGTGCGCGAGCGCGCGCTTAGCTCTATTTTGTATAGAGAGAAACATAGGAGCATCGTGAGAGAATGGAGAAATTGATAGTGTATAGAGTGTACGAGAGATACAGAAAAGCTGCATATATATGTTTGACACCCATTTTATTCAAAAAAATGTGTTTTTGAATAGTGATTGATGAAAAAATGTGTAGTTAAAAAATAAGGAGAATTTTTAGGCTTATGTGTAATATTATTTTATTGATAGAATGTGTGGTTGAAATGAAGAATGAGAAAAATAATGAGAATGAGAATGAAAAAAAAATGGATGTCATGTGTGTGTGAAAGAACTATGTGTGTGAGATAATGAGCGGAGAAAATTAGTCCCAGTGGTGTTTTTGTTCAAATTGTTCAAGTAATTTATATTAATAAAAATCATCGAATTTGGTGTTCAAATTCAACAATTTGGTATCAGAGTGAAAGCAGTCGGGCATGATTTTCGAGCTTTAGGTGTTCGTGTACAAAGGGGATTGTAAACCAAGAACCAGACCGATCCACCAATCAAATCGGTGAAAAAAGCATTTCGACAGGACTGAAAGCACCAAGTCGAAAAGAAAGGAGCAAGTGTGGCTTTCAAGCTTGTCTTCCCATTAAAAGAATTAGAAATATGTACATCTAGTAATAAACCGCCTTCGCTGGCCAACCCCTATGTCTTGGTACTCCACCCTCATATTCATAAGAGAGTGATAATTGTCACCAAAAGCAGGTGAAAGCAGTGAGTTGAGTAAGTATGTAGCTTACTTGATTACGAGGACCTACATATGGTAGGTGGAATGAGGAAGCTCAATAATCAAAACTATACCACATGGCAGACTTGCATGGAGCCATATCTCCAAGGGCAAGACTTGTGAGAAGTAGTCCGTGGAAGTGACGTGATGCAACTGAGGAGGCCGGAGCTCTGAAGAAGTGGAGAATCAAAGCACGCAAGGTTGTGTTAATTAGAAAGACGATAATTGAAGAAGAATTACTAGAGCCTATAAGGGATAAGAACACACGAATTGAAGCATGAGACACTCTGACCACACTATTCTCAAAGACAAATGACTTGAGGTTGCAATTTTTAGAAAACGAGATGCTCTCAGTCACTTCAAGAGAACTGACGGTAAGTCAATATTTCAATAAAGTTAAATCCCTTTGTCGTGAAATTTCATAATTAGATTCTTCAAGTAAGATTTCGGAGTCCATATTGAGAAGAATAATCATATATGGATTGAGACTCGAATTTAGAGGTTTCATGCCGCTATACAAAGTTGGCCAGAACAACTATTATCAATCAATCTCGAAAATTTGTTGGCCGACCAAGAAACGTTGACCAAGCAAATGTTAGGTGTCTCAATAAAGAAAGATGAGGCAAAAGTGTTATTTAGCTGTAAAAAATGGATGAATTCCATCAACAAAATAACAAAGAAAATGAATTTGAAGGAAGCTATTAGATAAGGGGGAGCTCAACAAATCGCGACAAAAAGAGGACAGTCGTTCAAGGAATATCAATGATCTAATGACTCGTGTTTTGTATGTGGTAAACGATGCCATTATGCTAGAGATTGCTGGTTTAAAGAAGCCAGCAGAAGACAATATGGCAACCTTCAACAAGGAAGAGAAATACAATAGTGAAGAAGAATGGGATGCTAAAGCAGCCACAACAGTAATTGAGCAGGTTCGAGAAAAGAAAAATAAATTCAAGTATAAATGACGAATCAACATTGATGGTAGCCCTGCCAGAACAAATAGATTATGAAGATGATTTGATCGATGTCTTAGGAGAGGACATCATGGTTCAAGAAGATGAAGAAACTACTTGACTCAGAATAAGTGATTGAAGAAATATATGCTTTGCAGACACCGTCGACGGTGGAGCTGCTAGATTAAAAGGAAATGGAAGATAAATTGCAGGAGATTACAGAAGTGCAACAACACTAATTCTGAGAAATTTAAAGATCTACTAGTGTTAAAGTAATAAAAAAAAAAAATAGCTTATTAGTGTGACATAGAGTTATTCGCAAAATGGTGCGGATCAGGAAATACTGGCGAAAGATCAATATAGTCAACAAGAGATCGAGGTACGTACAAATCCACAATTACAAATAAGGAAGTCGGGTGAACGTGAGAAATCGAGTACCGAATGTACTAATCTAAAAATAGACGAAAATAAAAGAAGAAAGAGTCAGATACATTGAATGAAGGAGCCAAAGAGATTAAACGAATGATCGAATGCTTCAAACCTTGTTGAGTTTGAGGCAGAGTTGAACGTTACTAAAAAGAAAAGAGTTAAAATGAAATCGGTGTTGAAGAAGAGAATAGAAGATACAACCGTCATTCAAGAAAGCTCTAGAGAAAACTATAAATTGCAGCCCATTTCTTGAATCTTTTTCTCCAAGCAAACTTGGAATAATCTAGAAAATAATCTGTATAAATAGGAAAAAAAAAAAATATTCCATCGCCAGTTTGAATAATTTTCTAGAAAACTAAAGTCGGTAAAACCACCGACATTCACATCTAAATGTATGTGTGCGCTCAGCTGTATTTTGTATAGAGAGAAACATAGGAGCATTATGAGAGAGGAGAAAAATTGATAATGTGCAGAGTGTATGAGAGATGATTTAACCCTCAAGTATAGGAAATAATCAACAGATTTCATACAGGGTGCTCCCATGTTTTTTTTTTTTTTTCTTCTTCTTCTTTCAATGAAAATTCGTCAAGTATTGTTTCTGTAATTTTTCCCAGTCTGGATCAAGATTTCTCAAAGATTTTCGCGACAGATATTTTCCGGGAAATAACAATCAACCTCTGAAGAATCTAATATAAACCGTGTACTTTGTCCAATATCATCTATCGATCAAAAACCATCTGCTAGTTTCTCATTCACAACTTAAAAGTTACAAGCACAAAATCATGAACACTGTCATGGCGTCCAACACCACCAAAGAAGTGCTTATCGACCTCTCTCCCGTTATCAAAGTCTACAAAGATGGAACAGTGGAGAGGCTCATGGGCACACCCAATGTCCCCCCGTCGCCGGAAGACCCAACCACCGGTGTAGCCTCCAAAGACATAGTCATTTCACCGGAGGTTAGAGCCAGACTATACCTCCCCAAACTCACAGATCCTAACCAAAAACTCCCCGTTTTAATCTACTACCATGGTGGTGGGTTTGTAATTGAGTCCCCCTATTGTTTGTTCTTCAACCGTTTAACTCACATTTTAGCCGCAGAAGCAAAAGCTCTAATCATTTCTGTCCAGTACAGGCTAGCCCCTGAACACCTTCTACCTATAGCCTATGAAGATTCATGGACTGCCCTTCAATGGGTGGCGTCTCACGTTATTGCAAATGCTAGTATCGAAAAGGATCCATGGGTTACTAAACATGGAGATTTTGGTAAATTGTATATCGGCGGGGATAGTGCAGGTGCCAATATAGCGCATAATATTGTTCTCCGAGCTGGGGTGGAACCTTTGCCTGGGGATGTGAAAATCTTGGGTTTATTTCTATCTTGTCCTTATTTCTGGGGATCAAAACCAGTTGGGTCGCAATCAAAAGAAGATTTGACTGGTTTTGCATATAAAGTTTGGATGTGTATTTATCCATCAGCCCCTGGTGGGATTGACAATCCGATGATCAATCCAATGGCGGAGGATGTTCCGAGCTTATCGGGGCTGGCGTGTTCAAGGCTGCTGATTTGTTTAGCAAAGCAGGATGCATTTACTCCTATAGGAATTCTTTATGCTGAGACTCTGAAGAAAATTGGGTGGAATGGGGAAGTGCAGCTGGTGGTAGTTGATGGAGAAGATCATTGCTTTCATGTATTTGATCCTCACACTGAGAAAGCAAAGGATTTGATTAAGCAATTGGCTTCTTTTATTTCACGATGAGATTTTTACAGCTTCTGGAATATGTATTCAATTTCAGCTTGTGGTTTTGTTTTTGTTGAACACGTTGCGGTTACTTCTTTATGTGTATCTTCATTTAGAAGTAAAGAATATCTTTTATCTTTTATTTTTCTTTTTCTTAGAGTATAGTAGAGAATAAATTATTTATTTTAAATGAGTTTAAAAAAAAAAGGATATTTAGGGCCCGTTTGGTACCTATAAAAATCCAATTAAAATTGAAAATATAACCGTTATTGAGTCTCACTCGTTTAATAAAAGTCAACAATAACGGCTAATTTTTCAATTTTAATTCGATTTTAATCTCTACCAAACGGGCTCTTAATGTATATGATATCATATTATTTTTTGCTACTATTACTTTTTAGTAATTTCTTTTGTCTCGAAAGAATAGAACACATTTGCACTGTTCTACTGAACATGTAAGTTGACAATATTATATATAAAAACAACATCCAAGAGCAAAGAAAAAAAAATTGAAATAAACTTTATTCAATCATAAAATATAAGTACATGTGAATAACAAATTGAGATCCTAATCTTGAATAAAGCATATGAAAGTAACAAATCGAGATCTTAATCTTGAATAAGCACAAGAATAAACAAACTAATTTAATTTTCAAGCACACCTTCCCAATTAAATTATCAATGTTGTCGTCTTCATCAACAAAAAAATAGTACTTACTTGAATCACATCAACTTGACTGTCAAGATCAAGAAAATTTTTCTCAACCTTTTTTTTGATTGTTTTTTTTTTTGTAAAGATCCACATGATGTTTTTTCATACAATAAACGTGCACTACAACAATTTAGACATTTTGTAACATTTAAATATAGCATTCTTGTTGATAATGCTATAAATTAAAATTGAATTTTATCTAAATATAATATAATAGCATTTTTTTAAGGGGCCACCTAATATTAAAAAGCCCATTTTTCCAAAGATCCCAGCAATGAATTCATCCTCGACTTTTCATATCTTGCTACTGATTTCCATCTTCTTCGTTTTACAGTGATTTTGGCTACAAAAAGGGATATTGGGCTATTTTGCGGTGATTTTGGCTGATTTCCATCTTCTGCAACTCTAGTCTTTGAGGTACGTCAATCATTTTCACGCTTCAACTCTATCGAGCTCTATTTCGTTTATTGTTGTACATAATTTCATTAATTGGTATCAAAATGGGTGCACTACAACCAATGTTACTTTTTACGGCACGTGTTTACGGCGTGAATATAAGGCATGCCGTAAAAAATGACTATTTACGGCATGCCTTAAATGCACGCCGTAATAATTCAATAACTAAAAGTATTTATGGCATACATTGATGGCAAGCCGTAAAAAGTAAACTTTTACGGCACACATTGATTGCACGCCGTAAAAAACCAAACTAAATTATTTACGGCGTGCATTTGTGCAAGTCGTAAAAAATCAAACTATATTATTTATGGCATGCATTTGTACATGTCGTAAAAAATACGAACTAGATCATTTACGACAATTGTGCACGGCTGCACGCCGTAAAAAATTGATTTCTAGATTATTTACGGCATGCATTTGTGCACACCGTAAAAAATACAAAAAATTATTAATTTTCCTTATTTGGCCATTACTATTTGCCCTAAATTTTTTTCCTTCTATTTTCCCTTGCGTTTCTCTCCGTCGTCTCACAAGTTTCTCTCCTTCAAAATCCACAACTTAGGGTTCTAATGGAGCATTTGGAATAATCACTCAACCATTGTCGTTGGGAGCTGTGGCATTAATGGGGCTTCGAGTACAATAAATCAGACTGTCGGGTGGATGGATTGGGACTACAACAAAAAGGGCATTTCACAACACCCTTTTTTGCAACGTTGCGAAAAGTCTTTTCGTAACGTTTGGTACACGTTGCTAATTTTTTTTTAAATATGTATAAAGGAAAGAAAAACAATCTACAGCCCACCTTCACTCTTCAAGTCCCGTCTCCACTCTCTACTCTCGTCTCTCACTCCCCAGTCTCCCCGTCTTCCGGCAGCAGAATCGGTCCCGCCGTGAGTCACACCTTGCACGGAACGGACACCTTATCTCCCGCTCCGCTTCCGCCCTTCCTCTCTCGACTCTCGGTCTCTCCCACACCACACACAGTCCCACCGCAGACCCGTTTCGAGCTCCGCCCAACTCCAGTCTCCAAGTACAACTTCCAAGCTCCGCTGCAGCGTTGCTCCGGGGTAAATAGGTAATTTATTGTATTGACTACAGATTGTGCAGTTTGTGATTTGTCCAATTTCATTTTCTAAGTGCATTTGGGGATTGATAGTTAGGGGTTGATAATTAGGGTTTTTAGGGATTTAGGGACTTTGATGAGATTTGATTTAGGGATTTAGGGATTTTGATGAGATTTGATTTAAGGATTTTAGTGTTAGTATAGAACACAAATATGAATTCGTACATCTACCCAGAATACGTTGATAGTTTCAAGATAGCTTCTGATGTTTAAGGTGATAGTTTAGTCTTTCACATTAATTTCTCTTTTTATTGTCTATACAGAATCATCTGTCGGGATTTGAAAGATATTGAGGAAAAGCTCAAGAGTATGAAGCTTAAGGAGGTTGCTGCAGGGTCCCCTAAAGGACTGGCGGCTTCGAAGAGGAGCTTTTGGAGTGGGAATGGGAGTGAGAGGTTGCATCAGGAGGATAGGGCTGACATGACTTGGAGGATGCCCGAGTCTCTTAATTCTCGTCCCGAGAGGTTGGTGAACTAGGTTTTTATATAGAATGAGTTCTGATGAATATCTGTTTTGATTGCTTTATTTTTGACAATTTGGATTGCGTTTTTGGTTATACGTGCTTCTGATTCAGTACTCGAATTGTACTCGTGGCTACTGGTTGATCTAAATTATTTTCTTGGGGTGTTCTGTGAAGCATTTGTAGCCAAATTCTGGTTTCTTTTCAAGTCACTTGTACCTGTTTGCTTACTGTGAAACTTGCTAAGTTACTGTTAGCCGAGCATTACAGTTTCTTGCCAGTTGATTCTTGTTGTTTGGATACCAATTTGTTTTAGTACCTCAAAGTTGAGGTTTTGTGAGTTCATTTACAGTATCTGCATTGGATATTAATTGAGAGTTATGATAATATTCAAATTCTATACTATACTCATCAAAATAATCCAAGTTTTTTGCTTTTCTTGATCAAAATGATCCAAATTCTCTGCTATTCTTGATCAAAATAATCCAAATTCTCTGCTATTCTTGATCAAATAATCCAAATTCTTTGCTTTTCTGGATCTTCTTTTCTAATATTTTCTGCCTTAGCCATTGCACCTATAATGCTGCCATCAGTTTGCTTTGATGAATCATTCACACCTACCCTCATATCAATATAGATATTTTCTAAATGTTGTGCTTCAATGTCAGCAGATTTTTCTTTATCAAGTGCCGCATAAAACTTGTTTTCCTCTTTGTCCTTCGGATCCTCATTTTCATCATCCATTGATCCATCTTTATTAATAGTTTCATTTCCAGATATCCCAAGATTATTCATTTAAGTCTTCTGACCCATACTAACACAACTTGTAGGAGGAGAAATCTCAAGCTTCTTAGAACTACCAAACTTCTCATAGTCCGCCATTTCGATCTCCTCAATCGAACGAATTACATAATCACTCTGGTTTTAGGAATCTCAATGGAATCTTTAGCTTTTGTTGCATTCCCTTTGCTGAGACATGTTCTAGAGCCCAAAGTGGTTAATATCTTGGTAAAGTTCTTGAAGAAAAGGAATGATTTGTCATGTTGTATAATAACCAAAGCACTAGTATACTGAATTCCTACGATCCTTTTATGCTATATTCTCAGTTCTGATGTTCATATCCTAGTAGTTTCATTAGCTTATGCATCACTAAATGTTTGTTACTTTCTTTGGAAAATTTTTGTGTTTATGATGATGGTATATATAAATGATGCCTGATAATTTTGTTTATAAAATATCAACCACAATAATATGAGCAAAATTTACATCTTAAACTAGGAATTTTCATTCAGTCGCAAGGGATTTGCTAGGCTGCGTGAAGATATGGTAATATTCCACTAGCCATCTTTAATTTGACTAAATCATTTGCACTAGATTCTTATTATATTATTCTTCATTCTCTTAGCAAAAGAAGAGCAACAATCCATCTTCTATAGGTCGAAAGGAGGTTTGGACAACAGCACATATAAAGAAGAGCGGTGAACCTATATGCAAACTTGTTGAAGAGACGATTGTAAGTATAAAGAATTTAATTTTGTAGTTCTATTAGAGTTTTGGATTTTTTTTTTTACTTTATATTATTTTAAAATCTAACAAGTTGTATGACTTTATTAATTTTTAGATTTAAATGCATCATTGATTTGATGGATGCGTTCTCCGAACAAGTTGCAAGAGTTCAAGAAATTTTCTTTTGAAGAACTAGAACGATATGATTCTAATTTAATTGTTTATTTCATTTTCAAGCATATATTCTATTAGTATTTGGTGCGAGACATAACATAATTAGATTTTCTTTATTGAACAATAACATTGTAAATTTCACAAAACACTATTGATGATTTTTGGAATTTATTATTTGCTTGGTTATTGTTGTTAATATGTTGTAGTCCAAAACATAATGGTATTGAATATTTACATTTGATAATTAATGAATTAGGAATGCTATGTAATATCTATACATTATAATAAAAAAATGCTAAAAAAAATAATACATTATATTCAATAAATGCTATAAATATTAAAAAGTTAAGATGGAAAAAGAATGTTATTGAGAGCTTGTTTGGTAGAGATTAAAATCAGATTAAAATTGAAAAATTAGCCGTTATTGTTGATTTTTATTAGAGGGTGAGACCCAATAACGATCATATTTTCAATTTTAATTGGATTTTAATTGTTACCAAACATGCTCTGAAAATGTAATCATGACGATTAAAGAATGTTATTAAAGTCAAAATTATAACAAAAAAAAATGCTATCAAATTAAAAAAGATTGCACGAAAAAAATGCTATAAATACTCAAATCATTACGATAATAAAATGCTATGTAAAAGTTTTTTATAACATTTTATAATAACATTTATAAAATGTTATAATAGAGAGAACTTTTAATAACACCACCTATGATAGCATTAGCATTTCGAAAAATGCTATAGAACATGATAGATAGCATTTTTCGCAAGCTATAGATGACTTAATATGTTGTAGTGGTGGGACCAATGCAATTTCATACACATCTTTAGCAATATCTTCGTATTCTCTACAGAACTATTTTTTTGCATAAACTATTGTAAAATGCAGCTGGTAATTTAGTTTATGGCTTTATGCTTCTTCGAATTGCTAACTTGTTACTCATAGTTTTAATTATGTCCAGGTGCACATGCACGTTCATGCCTACATCCATGCCCACAACCGCATCTAGTCTGCAACTACAGCTTGATATTGTATTTGCTTCAGGTAATGGGAATACAATTTTCTTTAGGCAACATTGTAAAGTCAGTTGGACGTAAGTATGTAACCCATTGTTTCTCATTATAGTTCCTTATTTTGTTCAGCTACCACAGAATGCAAGAGATAACTCCAGCGTACTTTTTAAAGTCATGTTCCATGCATGCTTTTATCTCAATAAAGAATTAATTTGTAACATATCATGAACAGTCAAGAGTTGTGCTCATTGACAATTTTTAAGTCATCCAAGGGAAGGTGCATCCACTTGTATCGAGCTCTAGAGAGGACCATGTTCTCCGGTGGTCAAATCTTTCTTTCAAAAATTTTCACATATCATGTAGATAATTCATAGTGAGGTATTCAAAAGTTTTTTTTTTTTTTTTATGTTTGCCAACTGAGTAATTACACGATGAAATAATTGAAAATACAATTAATTTTCGAAAATATAATTAATGCTATATAATCATATAAAAATCAATTAAAGAGTCAAAGAATTAGAGCCATGCTACAAGTAAAGGGATTTAAAATCACTGTACTGACCGACCAGACTATAAGGGGGAAGTTTTGTCAATTTTTTAATCACATGGGGCCTGCCCCCATGTGAGATAAATTCAAATTTCTGTTTAAATTTTGTATTTTTTTTTTCTGTACTCAGACAATTTTTCAAAGAATTAATATATCAATATCATCATGACACAAGAATTGTATGAAGATCACATATCATCATGAGATTAGTTAGATCTCATGATATTTTTCGAGACTTGTGCTTTTTCAAGATTACAATAACAAAATTTATTCGAAATACTTTTTCAGGAGCAATAGTTTAATATTCTAGATTTAGTACTTCTTCAAGAGCAGGCTCAATATTCTTCTTGAAATAAAATTTTGCAATGTCACTCTTTTCAAGAGCTAGTAATATTCTACTATATATTAATTAATGATATTCTTCTATAGGAGCATTAGCATATTCTTCGAGAGTAGATAATATTCTATAAGAATGTTGATGTCCGACCTCCGAGGTCACTGAAGTTCGAATTACTGTAGAAGAAGAATAGGTCTTGACCTAAGGTCGGTTTCGTTGTTAGCCTCTGAGGTTAGTTATTGAAGTCAGCTCGGCTATGTTTTGCTTGCACGAGAAGTTTATATAGTTTATCGAGATTGGAGGAAGCATAATGATTGAAAATCACTGACGAAATATATAGATATCCAATCAGTTGAATGCATATGTAGAGTTTTGATGTCAGCGCCCACATAATCCACGAATCAAGTGATTAAGCTCTATTCCCTAAATAATTCATTAATTATTGGGACCACTTGTAGGATTAATTCACGATGATCTGATATTCTGAGCTTGCTAGCCAATTCAATAAGGGCAACAAATGTACTTCTTCAACTCGGAATTACAGCTAACAAGGCATGAAGGGCATGGTATGATAATTTTCTCTAAAGACATTACAATATCTCATTGTATCTTTTAATCATATTTCAAATATCTCCTATGTTAGAGGAACAATTATCTTAATTACGACCTCACATCATGATTGAAACCATATTTCCTATTAAGTTGGCTTCATAATTCGTAAAAACCGATTTCAACGTCAACAAAGAATATTAATATATTTGTAGAATTATGTGTTTCAGGAAAAAGTACAATTAAGGATAGGTAATTAATAATTCATCTTTGAGCTAAAAAAATAATTATGAGGTAAAACAAGTTAATATTAAATTTATAGTTTGCATGAAATAAGTTGAATCAAATACAAGTCGCAAAAATTTCAATATAGTCATGCACGAATATTAGTGTGTTAATGTCATGATATTTGCATTGAATAATTTATAATTCAAAAGGTGTTGTAGGTTTGTTGGTTGAACAAATTTCATATGTAGAGATTGGATTTGAATATGTGTATATGTTATCATTTTAATTAAAAGGATAATTGTAGCTGCGGTTCCAAATCTTCTATTTTTTTGTATCACCTATAGTTTTAAACCTTTCATTTTGTTGCAGCAAAATGACAGATAATTTTTATCCCATATAAACAATTAAATTAATTAAAATTTTAAAAAAAAAAACATCTTCTTTTTCTTCCCCACTTCCACCTCTACAACCAATGCTGAACCACCAAGAAATCCGCCAATGCCACCTTAAACTCCTCTAATAACAACAATGCGCAATTCAATTCTATGCATCTCCAAAATTAAAACCCCAATTCCAGATTTTTCATCAATTTTCACTCAGATCTTTGAAACAAAAGCACCTAAACTGCTCATTTCCCTTACGATAAAACTCACATAACAGCAAAAATCCAAATCCCAAATACTTCAACAACAAATCGATCTACAAAAAGTTCTCAACATCTAGGAAGTGGGGATTGTGTGAAGAGGGTCGTAGTGGAAGAGAGCCTTTTAACGCGGTGGAAGACCTTAGCCAACGTACGCGTTTTCATAGCCAATGTTAATGCAGGGATCCTTTGTCTCCCGTATACATTCAAGAAAACTGGTTCCCTCATGGGGATTCTAAGAGATCATAATACAGAGTGCCTTGTATCGTTTGCCATCTATTCGCGGATATTAAGAAATTTATGCTTTTTTCCTTTGCTATTTTTAATAATGCTATTTAGAATGAGGATTATCGGTAGTTGCTCTACGTGGTATATGTTAACAAATATAATCTTATTTTGTTTTATTGTTTATTAAAGGTAGAATAGTCTTTTAGTTTCCTTTATTTTAGACTATATATAGTCTCTTTATATTTAGGTTTTGTATTCACTTTTCATTATGCAGAATTAATAAAACCCTAGCCTCCCTTTTTTCTCCTTCTTTTCTTTGAATTGTTTAACAGTATACATATGACAGTTTGTTATTTAATACTTGAGACAATAAAAACTACTACATTAATGTATCAAATAACAAATTGTTACATGTATACAACATTGAACGACTACCAATAGTCATCACTATAAATAGCATCATTCTTTTAGCCCATGTTTGACACTCATTAATTTCACATCCCATTCCCATTCTCATTCTCATTCTTCATTTCAACCACACATTCTCCAAATAAAATAATATTACACAAAAATAAAAAAAAAATCATCACTTTTCCACCACACATTCTCACATCAATCACTATTCCAAATTTTTTTTTTCCCTCAAAATAGGTTTCAAACGGGGCTTAATCTCCCTAGTTTAAAGCTTGACACTCTTTTGTGGGTCTCCCCAATGGAGTTTGCATTCTTTAATGTTCAGTACTCTTCAATGAATTCTTTCTAAAGAGAACAACTGAATTAAAATCAGAAAGGAGTTAGATTGGGCAAGTTATGAAGAGCATGAAAATTGGGGGTGGTTGGGGTAGGATGGAGGGGGCAGATTTCTCTCTCTCTCTCTCTCTCATCTAATTATTTTATATGGGATAATGTAAAGTTACTATTTTTCTTTTAAAATTGATCAAAGCATGATCGTAGTTAACTTTTCTGGTCAACTAAATGTCAAATAGATGGAAATCATCCACCCATCCTTCCGTTGCAACGAAATAAAAGATTTGGGATTGTGGATAGCATAAATGAAATATTTGGATAAAATTTGCGGAAAAAAATAAAAAGTTTGGGACTCAAACTACAATTTTCCCTTAATTTAATGAAAAAATATCTTAAGATATTGGTTAAATATGCATATACATATGCAAAGGAAAGGACACATAAGTAATAGAGTTGCCTAGCACCAATGGTACCTAGTCGATTTAATTCGTGCTTTGAAATTGAGTTAAAAAATGTCAGCCATGAGAATACTTTTCTAGGAAAAAATTAATTATTGGATTAAAATTATCACACGGCTTGCATGTTATATATTAGAGATAAAAGGGAAACAAATAAAGAGAATCAATGCTCTTGTGTGTATTTCATTCTAAGTCTTACCCGTATTTGTAGGGTTTAAATTAGAGTTACAAATGGATCAAAATACAAAATTCAAGGGTAAATAGGACTATTTTCTAGCTACCCCTATAAGACTAAATAATCATAACAATTATCTAATATTTTACAACACTGATACATTTATATTTATAATCTACAATGATTTGATATTCCAATATAATCTTTCATTTTTGACTTACATATTATCAATAAATATACAAACAACTTCTACAAAAGAAAAAGATACATGTATAACAAGTGTTACGAGTCTATAGAGACCCGCCACGTGTCAGGAGAATTGATTTCCTTCAATACCACGTGGCAGACGGGGTGAATTCGCATGGGACGAAGTGTCTAGCGAGCTGATCACCTTATAACTAACCGAAGCACGAGCTGATAGAAGAGACAAGCTCATTCGCAACCCGCGGCGGATGGAAAGGCCCGCACTCTACATCGTCTACCTCAGGGACCTGCCACGCCTCGCTTTTGCCAAGATCTTTTGTACAAAGATCTTTTCAGTCAAATTTCGGACTGATTGATGGGACATATGGCAGGGCACAAACGGTCAACTTAGCTACTTTTGTCAGAACATTTAATGTCAGCCAACCTAAGGATTGACAAGTTGACGTCTAGGATGGGACGACCCCCTTGAGGATCTGACAACACGTGTCTCCTCATCCAACGGTTCTCCTTTTCCCATCCTTAGTATAAATATCCCCACTCTACGCAAGAAGAGGGATTGGATTCCATTCCACAAAATTGGTAACTTTAGGAATTATAATTTTCCCTCACCCTTAGAAATATACATTTATCATTTATTCCCTTTCTCGACCACACCCCGACGATTGTTTTACCGTCCGTGACTTCATTCTAGTTGATCTGAAGACTGACTTGACCGTCGGAGTGCTCGCTGCTGCTTCCAACCCCATCGAAAAGGCGATGCGTGACTAACGGCTTGCTACCGTGTGCGGGAAAGGAACTAACGAGAAGACTCTATTGGCCACGTGTTAGAGCCATTTTTCAGGGTTAACAAATTGGCGTTGTTTGTGGAAAACTTATTGTAACCACGAGTCTTCCCACAAAAAAGCTTGTTTGAGTATTCGGTTGATATTCTCCCTTGAAAAAAGGGATTGATTCTTGAAAAAAAAGCTGTACACTAAACTCTGCTCTTGGAAAGAAACCTGCCACTTCGGATTATGAGTTCCAGCGATGAAGAAGTGAATCCAAGAGGAACAAGGATGTCTCTGAAGAAGAGATCACCCGGACTAATGTCACTCACCAATGGCCTTACCACCGGTATCGCAAGGGTGGTCGAATTGCCGCACAGCTCACTATCGAGGTGGCTCGCATGGCCGCTAACATGAGGACCATAGCAGCCCAAAACACAGCCATGCAAGAAATCCTCATGCAAGTGCAAGGCCATGGTGGTTTCCAAGCCCCTACCGAACCCTCAACAATTAGCCTATAGACGAACTGCAGCAGAATCTAGTAGGAGAACTCATTGGAGCCCCCAAGGAGAAGTCCCTGTTGAAAGAGAAGTGAGAATGGATACTTTCAATTACACAGCAACCCCGGCGGATGGAAACCTTATCGTAGAGGATAACCTCCCTCCAGATTATGAAGGACGACCCCAAAGATCTACAAGCATTTTTTATCGAATCGGACGGATGCCTAGATATAGGGATCAATCCCCTCATCAAACAGCTCGTCAGTAAGAACACGCACAGAGCCAGAGGTTCAGGCCCTTTCACCTATAAATAGGTGAGAGAGGCAAAACCTGGTAGATTGAGAAAATCGGGACAGAACTGCCCAGCATCCACCAGGTCCAATGACAGATGGGAACGACTCTGATGGGCCTTATCGATCTTACGAGCTGGATGATGATGATGACAACCTCCCATTCTCCAGGGAACTCCGCAACTTTCCCATGCCACATAACTTCGTCCCTCCTAAGATTTCGAAGTATGAAGGGAAAGGCGATCCAGAGAAATACCTCAACAGTATAAGACACAAATGAGCCTTAGATGTGCCTCTCCTACCCTGAAATGCAGGGCGTTCCACTAGACGCTTAATGGAGCGATCGAAATGTGGTACAGCAGGTTGGTACCACTTAGCATAAAGAGCTGGCCAGACCTGAAGAAAGTATTCTTAAACCAGTATCTATCAAGGAAAGAGGGAGAAACGCCAATCCAGCGCTTACAAGACATGAGACAAGTCGCATGGGAGACCCTGAAAAATTACCTCGCACATTTCACTGACGAAATTACCTACTGTGAACAAGTGATAGATAAGGAGACTCTCTCAGCTCTAAAGGGAGGACTATATATGAATACTCTATTTTTTAAAGATGTTCGAAGCAAAAATCCATCAACCTATGACGAGCTAGTGTAAATGATGAAAGTTGAGATTGTCAATGAGAAAATGATTGAGCACTGGAACACGGTGGCACAAGGACTTTCCCCATCCCAGAGGCAGATCAGTAGAGGGCCTACATCCCAGATATTGTGCCAGTAATGGACTCAGGTCGAACAAGCAGTGGCTCCTACTTTGGGACAGGCGTTGGCCACTGATACGTTAAATGTCGTGCCAACGTTGGCTTATGAAAATGTCGAACCTAGCACCGGCGATCCTCAACCTCTAGAAATAGAGGAAGAGGCGGGAGAACAGGAAATAGGCCTCAGGAGGTGGTGCGTCCTTACTGCACTTTTGATCGCTTCTATGGCCACAACACGAGTGAATGTCGATAAGAAAACAAGCCAAGGAGCAACCCACGTAACACAAAGGAGAACCATTACTAGAATGATGCACCAAGGCGAAGCTCCCCGAAAAGGGAAGAGGTAATAATGTACTCGCCCCGAAATAACACAAATGATGACAAAGATAGGCCTCGACATGATCATTAGAAGACCTCGTGTAGGAGGTGAATCCAAAAATGCTCAAAGAAATTACACCAGGGAGGCCATGGATCCACCTATGTCTAGTTACATAGTAAGCCAATCTTAAAGAGGAAGAACTGTAGAGCCTATTACCTTCACTCAAGAAGATGCAACAAGTGTGCATTACCTTCATTACGACGCTTTGGTAGTGAGAGTCGTACTGGCCCGTAACGGTCTGAAGTGCATGCTGGTAGACAATGGGAGTTCGGTCAACATCCTATTTGGCATGGTTTATGACAAGATGGTAGCGGATCATGAACTCACTCCCATGACTTCACCCTATGTACAGATTCACCGGAGATAGCATTATTCCCATAGGTAAAAGCACTTTGGCATTGGAAATGGGAGCCTCACCCCAAGTGGCATATGACTTTATGGAATTCTTAGTTGTTGACCTCGAGTCGACGTACCACGAGGTTCTGCGAAGACCAGCCCTGAAAGAACTGTGGGTAGTCACTTCCATACATCACATGTGCATGAAATTCTACACTGAACGAGGAACAACCACTGTCAAGGCGATCAGATAGGCTCCAGAGAATGTTACCTTACTTTCTTAAGAAAAGTCGAACCGTGAGGAGTTAACATGGTACTCCGGAGGCCCTTGAAGAAGGGAAACCTCAGGTGCAAGACGTTGAAATGGCAGAGGTCCGACCTGAAATAACACTAGATGAGCTGGACCCTAGGGTAATTGAATTAGAATCGCATACTGCCCCAATGGAGGAACTGGAAAATTTCCCAGTAGACCCTCAAGACATTTCTATTGAAGGTCAGGAAAGAAATAGAGGAAGGAGTAAAGGAAGAGCTTAAAAACTTCATTTGAAAGAATGCAGATGTCTTCGCATGGAAGCATGAGGATATGATTGGAATAGACCTCAAGGTCAATTGCCATCATTTGTAGATCGATCCGAGTTGTACTCTGCATAGGCAGAAGAGGAAGACATTGAATCCCGAAAGGTATGAGGCCCTGAAAGAAGAAGTGCTGTAACACCCCTAATCACGAAAGCTTCAGAGATTTGATAGGTACTACTCATACCAATAAGGTGCATCTTCTTTTCCGGAAGCCCATCGATTGAAACTCCACAGTTAAGTGTGCTTGGCTTGGGGCA
>CAIGRF010271486.1:31957-46188 GCA_903798235.1 Fraxinus ornus
CCACGAGCCGAGCCGAGCTCGTGGCTTTAAGGGCCGAGCCGGCTCGGCTCGGCCCATTGACACCTCTACAGTGGAGCCTCCCACCTGGAGTCTTTTTATGGATGGCTCATCCGAAAAAATTGGATCCAGAGCTGGCGTTATTTTGGAGAGTTCAGGGGGGGCATAAACTCAATTGTGCAGTAAGGTTCGGGTTCAAGGCCTCCAACAATGTGGTCGAGTACAAAGCTCTCCTAGCTAGACTCCGGGTGGCTAGAGAGCCACAAGTGAAATGGTTGATTATCAGTAGTGATTTGCAGTTGGTGGTGAATCAAGTCAGTGGGAACTTTGTGGCCTGGACAAATACATGGCAGCATATCTGAAGCTTGTGATGGACTCCCTTCCCAATTTTGATAAGTTCGAGCTGATACAAATACCACACTAGGAGAATTCCCATGCGGATGCTCTATCAAATCTGGCTAGTAGCAAGGATTCAGAGCTCTTCCAAATGTACCTATCGAGCACTCGTCGAACCCTCAATCAAGAAATAGGATGAACTGATGTTGATTGAAAGTACCCCGCAATGGATACAACCTATCTTAGTTTACCTAACAGAACAGACCTTCCCAAATTAAAGCTCGATAGCTTCGAAGAAAAGCTGCTCACTTTATCCTGCATGACAGAATTCTATACAAGCGAGGGTTTTCATCCCTCTCCTCAGATGTACAGAAGAGAAAGAGGCAAACTACATCCTAAGGAAAATTCATGAAGAGGTTTGTGGGAACCACTCCAGAGGACCGGCTCTGGCCTACAAAGTGCTCAGACAGGGATATTACTGGCCTACTTCAAAAATTTATGCTATAGAATTCTTGTGCAAATGTGACAAATGCTAGCGATTCACCAATGTGCAGAGGCGACCCTCTCAAGAACTCACTGTTATATCCAGCCCTTGGCCGTTTGTCAAGTGGGGAGTTGATTTCATTGGCCTTCTGCCAAAAAGGAAAGGGAAGTGTTCACTTTGCCATTGTTGCTATTGACTATTTCACAAAATGGGTTGAAGCGGAGCCATTGTCTAAGATCACTGAGGTGAACACCGCCAAGTTCCTCTAGAAAAATATCATATGCAGGTTCGGCATACCTCATTCATTGATCTCAGACAATGGCAAACAATTCGACAACAAGAAGATCAAAGACTTGTGCGATGAGCTCAGAATCAAAAAGCATTTATCCTTGCCTCATCATCCTCAAGCCAATGGTCAAGTCGAAGCGATCAACAAGACCATCAAGTTCACCTTGAAGCAAAAGTTAGATACTTCTAAAGGGACATAGGTTGAGGAGCTCCCCCAAGTCCTCTAGATCGTAAAAACAACTTGCAAAATTGAAACTGGGAAACTCCATTCTCCATGACTTATGGGGCCGAGGCAATGAGTCCCGTGGAGGTCGGGGTTCTCTCCCTTCGCCGCATCTACTTCAACGAGGTAAAAAATGATGATCTGAGGTGACTTGAGCTTGAATTCCTCGAGGAGAAGAGAGACTACTCCCAAGTGAGGCTCGTTTTCTACCAACGCAAGATGATGCACTATTACAATGCCAAAGTAAAGAAGAGAGTCTTTCGCGTTGGTGACATGGTACTCCGAAAGGTTTTCCCATCATCTAAAGATTGGAGCTCAAGAACGCTAAGGCCGAATTGGGTAGGTCCATATCAAATTGCTGAAGAAGTGAGATCTAGCACTTACAGAATTGAGAATCTAGAAGGGAGAATGATGCATCACCCCTAGAACATCGAGCACTAAGGAACCGTAGGGAATGTATTTATGTAAATATTGCTGTCTAATGAATAAATTAATTTTCGTTTCTACTTTGCTCTTATAAAAGATCATCTCCACCAAGGAAACCTGCCTAGTCAAAGGTGGTGCGGGTGTCATCTCTGATGACACAAAACGTGTTCTCACACATTGACAACCTTGTCGAGGTACGAGCCCTCTGAGGGATCACCTCCGCCCAAGGACATCTGCCTAGTCAGAGGGGGTGGATGTTCCATCTTTGATGAAACAAAATCTGTTCTCACACATTTAACAGCCTTGTCGAAAAGGTGTGGGTGCCTCTTCTGGTGATACGATTACTCAAATAGTTCATTGGCTCCTTCCATTTAATGAAGTGGTTAAGGTTAGCCGATGCGATTACACTTACAGTTCATTGGCTCCTTTCATTTTCTTAAGTGGTTAATGTTAGCCGATGTGATTGAACTTAATAGTTCATTGGCTTCTTTCATTTTATCAAGTGGTTAAGGTTAACTGATGTCATTACACTTAACAATTCATTGGCTTATTCTATTTTATTAAATGGTTAAGGTTAGCCAATGCGATTACACAACAGTTCATTGGCTCCTTCCATTTTATTAAGTGGTTAAGGTTAGCCGATGTACAGTTCATTGGCTCCTTCCATTTTCTTAAGTTGTTAAGGTAGCCGATGCAATTGCACTTAACAGTTCACTTCCATTATCTTAAAGTGGTTAATTTTAGCCAATGTGATTACACTTTCATTTGCTTCTTCCATTTCCTTAAGTGGTTGAGGATTATTCGAAGTGACTGAGTTTAAGGCGGAATGTTACCTATTTACTGTACAATTGGAGTGAAGTGACAACACTTGGAAGAAAATAAATTTCATTAACTACAAATCAAGGCCGAAGCTATTACAAAGGAGAGAAAAATACAATCTACATTTACAATCGTCCCAGCCCCAACTTTCTCCTGGGGAGGTTCCTTTTCTTCCCCAGCCACTGGCCGACCTCCGGTATAGCCATCGAACTCATCCTCCAAGAAGGCGATGTCCAGCTCTGGATGCCTCTCTCGCAGATGAGACATAATCTTTTGGGCAATCCATGAAGCCAGTAGTTGGCGAAGTCATCATACTCTTTGGTCTTTTCAAAGTTGTCCTTATAGTTCTCGACTACCGCGTCCCCAACTGTATTCACTTCGGCCTTAAGAGACTCGCTCTCTTACTTGGGCTTCAGAGAGCATCCTAAGCTCAGCCTTTTGCTCATTGGCCTCCCCCAGAGCCTCCGAGGCGATTCTTTGATGGTCATTGGCCAGATCAACCTTCTTTCAAAGAGCCGCCACCTGAGAAACTTACTCATGGAGCTCGTTCTTTAGCTGATTAACTTTGATTTCAGCTGAGTCCAGTTTTGTAGTGGCTACGACCCACTTTTCCTCGACCTCTTTCTTGGCCTTCTCCACCTCTGCATCCCAGTTGGTTGAGGCCTCCACCCTTTGCTCTAATTCTTCATTTTTCTTGCGAAGACCTCGGACTAGATCTTCCGCCGTCGTGCCCATACTTAGTGTTTTGGCTACGTAGGCATTGTTAGCGGCCAGGAGGTCCTCTATTTTACACCAGGCGGCATGATCTTGCTAGTCCCCGGTCCAGGACTTGTTATGGACTCGAGCAGCAGCAGCAATTTCAGGAGGTAGCATCTCCAATACTGCCTCATGGAGATCATCCTTTTTGATTCCCAAAATGTTCGTGGCTTTTCCTCGAGCTGGGTGTTCGCAGGCCTCTTTAGCCTCTTTCGGCAGGCCCTTCAGCCAGGAAAGCATAATCGGCACAATGGCCTTTGGAATTGTAGAGGGGGCCACGACGGTCACCCTAGATTTAGTCGGAGGAGGAGTCTGCAGGGTGGGAGCAGAAGTAAAGACCTCTGCCAAGCAAGCCCTTTTTCTTTTTACAAGGGAGGCTCCTTCCTCTGCCTCATCCTCCTCAGTGGGCTAATGAGCTTTACTGAGGGAAAGCAGCCTTTCAGCCTACTTCTTGTAAGCAGTCGAGCTCATCTTGAGCATGTTTACCTCCGCGACACTTCGACGGATAGTGACAAAGTCCATACTGAGAGGTTTCTTCTTGTCAAAGTCACCTGCAAAAGAAAATATTGCTTAAGTATTTTTTGGGAAAAAAGAAATATTCAAAAAAGAGGAAAACTGAAACCTTTGCCTTAGCTCACCATTAATCCTTGGAGAGTAAAGCTGTTATTTTTGTCAATTAGCTCGTTGTAACTCCTCCTTGGCAGGGACGTTTGGTAGAGTTGGCTTATGATGTCCCACTCCTCCTCTGATATCTCGCACCTCAGAAGAGAGCCTACAAATGACAAAAATATTAAAACCATAAGAAAATTGCTCAAGGTAAATCACTTCAAGGAAAAATAAGAAGAGCCATGGGCTCGCCTTCCATGGTGTCCCATCTCCCGACTGCCCAAAACCAGCTACTTTTCCATCCCTTGATTGAGGTGGGCATGCCGACTATGAATGAAGAATTTAACTCCCAAGGTGCTACATAGTACCACCCCTTACTCTTCTCTCCCCTGGCTACACTCTTCAGAAAATAGAAGGAGTGGAACAAACTAAAGGGCATGTCCACCCCTATGCTGGCCCAATGCTACAGCATCCACGAACCCACCATTTAGGACCACGAGTTCAGATAAGCTGGCTCGGGGCCAGCCCATAGGAGCGAAGGACTAACCTAAAGAAGGGATGGAAAGGGAGCCTGAGGCCAGCCTTAAATAGGCCCTCTCATTCGGTTCAGGTAGGATCAGTTCTATGTTGTCTGGTATCCTAAAGACCTTTCTGCATTTCTCTAAGGTCTCTAAGGTGGTTTTGAAGGGTATTTGAAGGCCTCCCATTGAATGGAAGTGTTTACCCGGGAGGCTGGATGCCTCCATATGTTATCTCCGACCCTAATGGCCCTACTAGCTCGTTCGAAATAACAACTATGGGCTCCTTAAGTGAAGAACTCTCCTCTCTTTACCTATCCCCACTCACAAAAGCACCAACAGACTGTTCTGTGGCCATCCCGAAGGTTTTGGATGTTTTTTAAAGGAATGTGAAGAAAATGAAAAGATGAAGTATTACCTAGTTCAAGGAACGGTACTAGTTTGCCGGAATGCCCAAATAGCTCACTGGATTCTTTAGTTGCTCGTCGGAGAAGAAACAGCAAAGAAAACTTTCAAAAGTTCTTGGAAGATTTTTTGCAAAGGTAAAAAGTGAAAAAGTGAGAGTGTTAGGCCTTATACAGGCATTTTGGGATTCATCTAAGCTGTTAGATCATCACAAGCCATATCTAAGCTATTCAAATCCAAAGCTCATGATCACTGTTGAAACCAAAAGTCACACGAATCAAGGACCCTGATGAGGCGGTGAACTTCACGTGTAATCCAAACGAGTCGTCTAAGTAATAGGGGACCTTCGCCATGATTACCATCTATGGTAAGGGAGGCGTACTTGGGAAGCAAGCAAATACCTCCCTATGATTGCCTTGGGAAGACGCGAAAGCTTTCAAATCATTAGCACACAGCCCAAGGCTGTCTCTCCAACTCCTACCACTTCGACCGGATCAGAACTTAACATTGCAACAACTCTCCTCAGAGTTTCCAACTCCTATCACTTCAGCTGGATCAGAACCTAACATTGCAACAACTCATAGTTTCCAACTCCTATCACTTCGGTCGGATCAGAACCTAACGTTGCAACAACTCTCCTCAAAGTTTCCAACTCATATCACTTCGACTGGATCAGAACCTAACATTACAACAACTCTCCTCAAAGTTGCCAACTCTTATCACTTCGGTCGGATCAGAACCTAGCATTACAACAACTCTCCTCAGAGTTTCCAACTCCTATCACTTCATCCTGATCAGAACCTAACGTTGTAACAAATCTCTTCAGAATTGCCAACTCCTATCACTTCGACCATATTAGAACCTGAGTTGCAACAACTTTCCTCAGAGTTGTCAACTCCTATCACTTTGGCCATATCAGAACCTGAATTGTAACAACTCTCCTCAGTTGCCAACTCCAATCGCCTCGTCCAGTTCAGAACTGAACACTAACTATTCGTCGGAGTTCCCAATCCCTAGGCACTTTGTCCAGGGGAGAATCATGATAATGACTCTCCTCTGAGTCTCTAAACATCCAAATGCTTCGGTTCTTACATGATTTTACTTTTCAACACCTCTCTACGAGACTGCCAACGCTCACCACCTAGCCTTCCGCATAAGACATTCGTCTTCGTACACCTACCCCTTTTCTACGAACAGACCGAAGTCTTTGTACTATATAAATATCCGTACATGGACTTGTAGGACTGTTGTTACAGGTCTGTAGAGACCCGCCACCTCTTTCGTCACGTGTCAGGAAAATTGACTCTCATTAATGCCACGTGACAAATAAGGTAAATTCTCATGGGACGAAGTATCTAGCAAGCTAATCACCTTATACCGAACCGAAGCACATGCTGATAAAAGAGCTGAGCTCATCCACAACCCGCAGCAGATGAAAAGGCCCACACTCCACATCGTTTACCTCACGAACTTGCCACACCCTTCTTCTGTCGAGATCTTTTGTACAAAGATCTTTCCTGTCAAATTTCGAACTGATTGATGGGACATATGGCAGGACACAAACGGTCAACTCAGCTACCTTTTCAGAACATTTAGTGCCATCCAACCTAAGGTTGACAGCTTAACGTCTAGGATGGGACGACCCCCTTGAGGAACTAACAACACGTGTCTCCTCATCCAAAGGTTCTCCTCTTCCCATCCTTAGTATAACTATCCTCACTCTACACAAGAAGAAGGATTGGATTCCATTCTACAAAATTGGTAACTTTAGGCATTATAATTTCCCCTCACCCTTAGAAATATACATTAATCATTTACTCCCTTTCTCAACCACGCCCCGACGATTGCTTAACCGTCGGTAACTTTATTCCAATTAATATGAAAACCGACTTGACCATCGGAGTGCTCGCAGTCGCTTCCAACCCTACCGAAAAAGGCCACGAGTGACTAATAGCTTGCTATCGTGTGTAGGAAAGGAACTAACGAGAAGACTTATTATGTTAGCCACGTGTCGAGCCATTTTTTGGGGTCAACAACAAGCATTACCATTAAATAAGGAATAGGGTAAACAAAAGCAATTAGTTATAACTTAATTTTTGGATCATGCCTTACCCTAGTCCATGCTTGCTTGAGGTATATTATGGTTCGACTTAAAAAAAAAAAACTCTCGAAGCTTAATCAATCAGACTCAATGGCCTGCAATTTGAATGGACGTTAAAGGTCTAAAAGTTAACAACATTTGATTGATTAGACTAAACAATCAAATTATCAATAGTAAAAAGTTTGCCCATTCAACACAATGGCAGCCCTACAATTTGTTTAAAAGGTTGAAAATTTTACTCCAAAATAACTTGTCAAAGTTTACCGTACCAACTAACAAATCTATTAAAAAGTACCTTAAAATTATACACCCAATTTTCAACCAGATTTCATCGAATTTGAATGTGTCCGAACCCTGCCGCATAAATTTTCGAGAAATCTTTGATATCGGGCTTGGAAAATCAACCAAACAAACACCAATCAACCGGCTCAACCTAACAATCCTTAACACCTTTGGTCGACTCAATTTACCCCTACAAAGGAGACATTTGGTGATGGTATTTACAAACTACAAATGGAGGAAGGAACAAAAGAAAGCAATGGTTGAATCTCTCTCAATTCACCCCAATATCGGATGCCTCTTTCAATCTCTTTTATCTCCACACTCTTGTTCAATACACACCCACAATGAAGAAAAACACACGGCTATGTGTGTATAGGCATTATGTTTAGTTTCGGGCCAAGACTCACTCATAATAAGCCAAGTTAATGGGCTAACAATAACAAAACCCATGCATTAACCAAACTACCAACCCAACTAAAACTTAGGCCCTCCAAAGGTGTATTAATTGTTTCTGAGTCGAGCCGTCACTTTGGTGTCAATAAAATATCCAACATCGTTTTATCATTATCGCTCGAATTTATTGGATATCAAAAAACCCAACAAACCTTATAAACTTGAAGCAACTCGTATGTTTGGTACATATGGACCTTCATTAACATATCCATCAATTGATTTTGAAACCCTTAAAGAAGTCATAAAACCCTATACAAATCACAAAATAAAAAAATCAATGAAGCAATGCATATAGTCGGTACAATCATGTTATAAGTACAGATAAATTTGACAGAAAGTGTTTACAGGCAACACTTGGCATGCATTCATTGGAAGATGAAAAAAATAAAAACAAAACAAGCGAATCACATTTCACCACGTCATCGTCGATAGAAAATCTGTCAAACATTTTATGTACTTGGGGGACTTTTTCCTATTTGGGAACTATGGAGCTTCATGAACATCTTCATCTTCATCTTTTGATTTCTTCTATTTGTTCATTCTTGCTTTGATTTGAAGTGAGTGGAATTAAATTCACTAAAATTCTATATAAAACAGGGTAAGTATTATAATTTAAAATTAAGGGTATATTTAATCCTTTTCCAAAAAAAGGGAGTAATTGCCTATTTTCTCAAAAATTAATGTGCCTAGGCGCGAAACACGAGCAAAACACCTTGTTTTGCACCTTTTTGTGGTTTTTCATTTTTTTCGCGTCTAGGTGTGCCTAGCGCGCTCTTTTTTTATGCTTTTACATCTTTTGAACGCTTTTTTACGTCATTCAACACTTTTTTCCCTTTAATTATTACATAATTTTTAAATTGATTTAAAAATTTAAAAAAAGCTTAAAATAAGAAAACATTTTTTACACTTTTTAACGCCTAGGTCAAAACTTAATCTCCACACTTTTCTCTTTTTAGAACACTGAGTTTAATGTCTTTCTTGCTTGTAATTTCATGATGGCAAACCTAACCAACTAAAAAAAATAAAGCAAAAAGGGAAATTTAAGTTGACCTCTTATCACATTTTGATTGATCAGGCAGCTCAAAAGCCTATTATTTAGGTACAAGACTTGTTTCTTTTTCCTCTCAGAAGTGAATTTGTCCTATGAAACTGACTATAGTGCTATCTTTACCTTATCTTCAACTCCTATGCCCTTAACCAATTTTTTCTTCTATCATTTTATTTCAACTTTCATTTTCCAGCAATATCAATAACTCGAATCACGAATCTTAAGAGCATTGATAGAATGATATTGAAATATTTGCCATACCTGAAATTTCGCACAAGTCATGATTTGAATGATAATCTCTCGTGGTAAACATTTACCGGCGTCAAGATTTGACACATACACACTAATGATGATGAAACTTTACATCAATCATGATTTGACTCTATTAGGAACTTTACGTGAGTGAACGATACCTACGTATTTCAAATTAAACTTCACATGATCAGTCAAGTCTTGATAACTACATACATGAATACACATTTATGATGAAACTCCACATACTTGTCAAGGTTAGATATCCTACTTCAGGTACAAGATGAAGACATAATTCTAACCACTAGCTTGGTTTTATCTTTCGGCACTAAAAGGTAAGTTTAAGCTAGTAGCATGTTCATTATTGGTCCCATTATAAGTCATATCATCTATCAATCACAAGCCACTTGTTAGATTCCTATGAATTATAGTAAAACTAATCAACTAATTTTCATGTGCATTTTACTCGTATAAAATCATTCAAATTATATAAAAATCTTAGTTAAAATGTCCATTAGAGAAGAGGGATTTTTAAGGGTTAATATCAATTTTAGTCATTGAATTTTATGTGAAATCTCAATTAGAAAACTTAGCTTCAATCGCAATCAAACCATTGACTTTTATTTTACTTAAATTACTAGCCATTTTATCAAATTCTCTGTTAGCTCTTACTTCTAGGTAAACGTGCCACCTAATCATGTCGTGGATGCAAAATCTTGAAATTGAATGAACAAAAAATGAAGAATGCTCATTAGTTATTGTCAAATTTTAAAAATGATTTATTTTAAAATGTTACATCCACAACAAGATTTGGTGGCATGCTTACCTAGAAATGTTAGACACGTTAGATTATTATCGGGTTTTAATTTTCACCTAGGATTGTGATCTTAAATTTAGTATAAGGAGCTAATAAAGTGACAAATATTGGAAGAAAACTGAAATTCAGTGATTTGATTTGAGGAAAACTAAAATTTGGTGAGCCAATTGAGATTTAATTGAAAGTTTAGAGACCAAAATGAAATTAACCTGACTTTTATGCATAGAAGCCAAAAGAATCACATAGGCGCGTGTTAGTTGGCCACCTTGCTTTGATTGCTAAACGATGATCGGGTATTAGAGATAGAATGGCTATATTTTTAGGGGTCAACTCGGAACAATATAAAGTGTATGGTTACAAGTTATGTTTTGGGATGAAAACAATGTTTAACTCTGATTTCCCTACGAACAAACAAGTTTTTGTGCTGTGCACTATATTTGTCAAAATATTTTATCTCTGTGTTTTATATACAGTACATGACATGATTTTTAAAATTTCAAATTCTTTTTTTTTTTTTTTGTATAATATTGTTCAATTCTTCTTATCCAGGGTTCTATTAATTTTGAAAATACTCTGCGATATAAAATGCTACGAGATAATATCCTAAATTAAAAGAACAAAAAATCAGGTTAAAAAATAAAAACTTATTGACGAATTGTATGGAAATATGGCTTAATTCATTTTAAATTTTGTTTTGTAGGAGACGAGCAAAAAAGGGAGTAATTGAAGCTAATATGAAGATTGGGGACTAAAATGCATATAATAAAAAATTGTGGCAGATATCGAAATGAAAATGTGAAAGTACGAGGAGTCAATTAAACAAGTAAGGAAGACAAAGGATGTGAAAAAGAGATAAAAAGATTTGCAAAAGAGTTCAGGACCAGACTGAGTACTCTATGCGGTCAACCATTTTGATTTACAGAAGCTCAACTGAGTGCGGTTGCACCCAAAAGCACTATGTGGTCGCATAGTTCAGTTTTGCAGGCAAAAATTTTGTTTCCATTTTTTAACTGAAACTCTATATGGAAATTAAAGATTGGCATCCTCTATAAACCCTAAGCCGTCCAGAATGCAGGGAACATTCATTCTAGCATACTTTGAGCACAAAAAGAGAGTATTTTATATAAAAGTTTAAGATTCGCATAGCTTGGGATCGGCTTTACGTGAAGTAGTTGAAGATTTCAAGTTCTCTACTTTATTTCTTGATTTGGGTGATATCCTCATTATTTTGTGTAATTTTCATAAAAGTATACTAGGCTAATTCTCTGTTGTATTGGATGTATGACAAAATCTTTTGACGTTTAGTTTTAAATTCTAGATTTTGTGTTTTTCAATTAACTATTGTGTTGTGATTCCATATTCATTAATCTTTCATTGTTTTAATGTTTGCGCACCACTAGGACAATTAGTTGTTTATTTTTATTGCTTTCGTAGTTTAAAATGAGTATAAAAAAATAAAAAAAATAAAAACATCATCTCTTTTTAGCTACAACAGTTGTCGAATTTGATAATAACTAGTAAGCCATAATTAGACATTATTTCTCGTGGAACGATACTTTTAACTCACTACACTATTATGTGTCAACAATCTCGTACTCTTGTGGAATTTTACCGAATAAGTTTTTGGGTTAGAAAGTTGCATGAATTTGATTTGAGAATAATTGTAACCTCTTGAGTAGGTTGATGGGTTCTTAACTTGTTTGAATTGACTGAATTAGAAACTAGCTTAAATGATGCATTACTAAGAATCAAAAGCGTAGGATCGATGCATCATTCAACAAAAGCACGAAGAAAGGCCACTCATCAAGCCCTATAACGTGCATCGGGCTTCAAGAAGCAGACTAGGATAAAGCATTGAAAGTGATCACCTTAGGTTCCCTACTTAGCAATTAGCTTAAGAACGGAGCTTTTGCTGCACTCAACTAAGAATTGTTAGTATTAAGTTATGAAAGTGACAATGAACGAGCAAAATACTTCACATGTCACACAATGACTAGAAATATGATAAAGTTATATGAGAAATGAAACTAACTTCTTTTAGTGTTTTGTTTTCGATCTTCTAAATTGGTAAAATTTTATGCAATGTATTTTCATTGGTTAGGATTCACCCCTTCTTTTGTTCTATTTGTAAAGAAGCCTAATTTATTCGACGCGGGATCAAAATTCTTCTTATCTTATGCTAAAAAGACGAAGTGATGTGATCCACGTAGCAATAGTAGTTATGCAACCCACCAACGAGATTAGAATCATCCCAAGAAAGCCAATAAAATCAAGGTTTTGGATTTGCCCCAAGAATTAGAATTTGGTAAATACTAGTATACTACAATTTAATGTAATTCTTCGTGAGATGATACTTTAACTCACTATATTATTACTTGTCAATGATCCATACGCTGGTGGGATTTTATGGTCAGACATTAGTATGCTTCAAGGAATAACATAGGCCATCAGAAAACCCTTTTTATGGATCTCCTAAATAATGCCTTTCCTCCTATCTTGTACTCAACTTCTATGGAAAAGGCACTCTCCTTTTCTACCATCCCTTACTCACACTACTCTTCGTTAAAGAATTGAAGAAAAGAGGATTTATACACCATTATTGTTTGTGATAGGTGTATTTTATACACTTCTTTGGGGTCTTAAATAATGACATTTGGTACTTCTTTTGATGAAAAATTACCTAATTTATTGTGTATTGTGTTTAATAGGTAAAACTCATGATTTAATGAAAAAATTGGAGAAAAATGTGAAAATAGGCTCAATGGTAAGAGATTCAAAGTTCGTAGATTAAAGTGAAAATACTCAACACGATGAAGATTCGAGAGTATGATGGGTCAATTGGATGAGGAAAGATGTCAAAGGAATGAAATATAGTCAAAGTATCATCACACATCAAATTCCAGCCGACAAACTTATGCTCTGAATTTTTAGCCTTAGATTGATACCTTTTTTGGCATAGTAACATTCGAATTGGAAATATGATATTTTTAGAAGAATTGCAACCCTTTGAATTAACTTTTCAGTGCAATTTAAATCACCTTAATCTAGTATCGGAAGATAAAGTTATGATAAAAATACTAAAAGCTGCCCATCAGAGAGACTAAGGCGTGCGCCCTCGCTTGCAGGCAAGGTGAACGCTTCAAAAAAAAAAAAATGGGGTGCCTCACAAGCTAGGTGTATGCCTCAGTGTAAAAACAGAAAAAATCCTATTTTCCTTATTTTTGTTTTGGTAACAATTAAATGCAATCTTTTTTTGCATCATTTAAATACCAAAACTCAACCAGAAAGTGGGGAACCTCCATTGGGGCCTAATTCTACATGTTCTACATATTTTTGGAAGCGAAGAACAAGTTTATACATCAAATTAAGGAGAATCATACAAGGAATTAAAGATTCATATCAAGATTCAAGTCAAGAATGTAAATCTTTCATCTTTCTTCTATCTTCTTAATTCCGGGTGAATTTTTAAAATTTTTCTTGTGTAATTTAATTAGAAGAATGTTAGTTTAGATTTTTTCCTTTGTATTGGATATATGATGAACCTTATTATTTGTTAAACTTAATTCACGACTCATTAATTTAGTAATCTCTTGGGTTTTTGATTATTTATGCATTCGAATTATGTTATTTAATTGTTTAGCTATCAATCGGATAATTTGTTTCCTATTTGTAGTTTTGGGAAGCTCAAATAGATAGAACAATACATATTTAACACACAAACAATAGGTATTATGAATAGTTATGGAGTGTGCAATCTTTTGAGATAAATCATGTGAATTAATGCATGTTTTTCATATGAATTCGGACTAGAAATATGATCGAGTCATATTAAACTTAAGTTTAATATATCTTGAAAAAAGAATATTGAATAAAATCGAATTATCGATTATCATTAACATTAGAAGATAATAATACTTTTTTATAGGTCGAGAATTGAAAATAGCACCAATAGGGGGGATTCAAAACCCAATACATTCATCACATATTTAATAAAACAATTTATATTGCTTTCGTAGTTTAAAATGAGTATAAACAAAAAAAAAAATCATCTCTTTTTAGCTACAACAGTTGTCGAATTTGATAATAACTAGTAAGCCATAATTAGACATTATTTCTCGTGGAACGATACTTTTAACTCACTATACTATTATGTGTCAACAATCTCGTACGCTTGTGGAATTTTACCGAATAAGTTTTTGGGTTTGAAAGTTGCATGAATTTGATTTGAGAATAATGGTAACCTCTTGAGTAGGTTGATGGGTTCTTAACTTGTTTGAATTGACTGAATTAGAAACTAGCTTAAAGGATGCATTACAAAGAATCAAAAGCGTAGGATCGATGCATCATTCAACAAAAGCACGAAGAAAGGCCACTCATCAAGCCCTATAACGTGCATCGGGCTTCAAGAAGCAGACTAGGA
>CAIGRF010271488.1:12470-23041 GCA_903798235.1 Fraxinus ornus
TTGAAAACTTAAATGGTTAAAATTTAAAAGTTTCACATCAAGTTGTTCTCCAATAGAAAAATGTTATATTATAATTAAATTCAAAATTTCAACATTATTAATTATACTGCATCACCCACTACACGTGCAAAGCACGTGCAATCACTAGTGTTTAATAAAGAGAATTCAATAGACTTCATGTTTATTGTATTGTTGGTTCTCCTCCAAATACCAAAACCCGTAATTTGAAATCGAGTTATTTGCTTGTTGAATATGGAACCACAAAGTGGAATATGCACGTCAACTCAGGCATGAGAGGAGAGGACAAGCGTGCGATTATCATCCCCTACAATGTGGTGCGAGCATTTTAATGGACTCTGCATACCCATTAAAATATTTGTACAAGATTTCATATGGTGGAAATTCGACGCTATAACCAATGAAATGAGACACAGATGTGTATCAAATCCGCCTTGTAATAATTAGTGTACGATGAAGGGCCATTCCCTCCAACAGAATTAACGTTTCCATTTGAATCACAAGTTGCTGCACACAGTGAAATGGAATGTTTTATAATTTTCAAAAGGCATTTGATTAAACTGATAATGATTCTATAATGTTATTTGATTGATGGAACCATGTGAATTGTTGGAATTTGGGTGTGATCCGAATTCATTTGTTAAAGTGTTTGAAGTAATTGAAGTGCACGTCATGATGAATTCAAGTTTGAAATGATACTGGAGTCCTATGTCAAGTTATGAACATCAAATTTTAATGATAATTAAGAATTTAACTTGAAGAAAGACTTTGGATAGCAAAAGATACTTTTTAGAGCATTAACTCGAGGGACGGGCGCCAAAGCGCCACAATAAAATTATGGGCAGAACCCTCGGCGCCTAGGCGCCGGGGACCCGGCCCGCAACAAGTTTCCCGACCCCGAATGTGTGTTTTTCGTATTTTTTCTTCTCCTACTTCATTTTGGACTCAATTTTTGATATCCTACTTCATCAACAACTTTATCAAGAGGTTTTGGACGTTCCTTACATATTTTCTATAAATACTAGACTCATATATAATTTTATAGTGTGAGATTTATGATTACTAATTTTTAAGATCATTGTAATATTTTTTTTTCTTCTCCATTATTTTTGATGCAATAAAATCTCTTAATTTCTCTGTCATATTCTTGTCTTCTTTTATTCTTTTGTTCTTGATCACATACTTTATTATTTTTTTGCTATATAACTTCAACATCTTAATCCATTGATTGATGTCACAACAAGTGGTATCAATCCTAACAAGAACAATGTGCAGGGTGTTAAATGTAATATGTAAAGTCGAACAAAGATGAAAATTATATTTAACGTATATGGACTTGGGTTACTTTTCCTAACGAAGTTGACCTAAAGAAACTTTACCGCTCGAAAAGCTTAAACGAGCAGTTCTATATATCTAAAGCTCAAATAATCCAATGAGTTGAGTTACTTTTTTTAACAAGTTGAACCTCTAAAGGTTTTGCCATTTATACACCGAATTTGACACTCCAGTGTACAGACCCCCTCTTGTGAGGGGGTCCACGACCAATAAATAAATCGTGGTTCCCCATCTTGTGAAGGGATTTGACATCGAGATGTCAAATCCGGTGTGCACTTAGCAAAGCCCAACCTTTAAATATGAAACCACAATATTCAATACTGAGTCATACTGATGTAATTGTATTTCATATTTATGATTTTTTTAAAAAAATTATTTTAGTAGGTATAGTTCCGTGGATATACCTCAGTATTGGTACATCCACCAATGTATTATCACCTGACAAGATTAAAAGCAATTCAAATCTCGCTAGAAAATAATCATTTATTGCTGCCAATAAAGACAAATTATTATTTGCGTTTTTCTTTTTTCTTTTTAATAGTTCACTGCCTTGTGACAATTTTTATAGATTTTTTTTTTTGCCCTTACGCATGAAGCAAATTATACGCTTCCCCTACGGCAAACTTTTTATGTTGTCCATTAGGCATGCACATTTCTCCCAATTCCCATCACTTTTTAGCGACATGACACAGACGACACGTGAAGTTCTTTGCATGGATCAATCTGATTTCCTATCTTTATTAAATTATCTTGTTCAAAAGTTTAACTTATTAAAAAAAAATACATTTACTTAATTTAAATTTACAAATGCTTAAAAGAAACAAATATACACACATTGTCTAATGTATATTTCAACATGAGGCAAATGGCATCATGACAAGGGATAATTTTCCGAGTTTTGTCCAAATAAGAATAGTTCTAACTACGTCAACTCATGATACATCAAGATTAGGATGGGTGCTTAGCTCAAGCAATACCACTACTAGATGCTTCCGATCGATATGACAAAGAGAAGACTCAACTGAAAAGAAAAATCTTTCAAATAAATCTTATGAACGCCATTTTCTAAAATCATTTTTGTGGGGACTCCACCTTACATATGGAATATTGGATTGTCTAAATCACGAGTTTTAATGTATGGTGTTACATTCACCAAGTACAAATTGGTAGTCCAACAATTTGATCATGTTTAATGTGGCCATCACCACCAAGTTTGATAGCATATTAGAATACCAATAACGATTTGATTTTCTCAAACCATGAGGAGAATAAATTAATGTCACAATCTTATGTTGCAATAAATATTCTTTTCCTTCAAACACTGAACCTGTAGATCCTTAACTCTTGAATTTTTGGTTATTGTGTTCCTTCTTATCTTAATGGTCTAAGATCTGGAATCCATCTTATATGGAATGTAATTCCTTCTTATCACAAAACCATTGCATCTCAAAGCTTCCTTATATTCCATACTGTTACTATAAATTCCTCCAGCCTCCAAGGAACCATGAAATTAGAAAGGGAAATCAAGGAGAATTTATCAGCCGTAAATTCATCAAAAGACTTGAGGAATCAAACAGATTATTGGTGCAGTATAGCTTTTCTCAAACCATATATTCGAGAATTCAAATACAGAAAACTACATATCTATTAGTTCGCTTAAATCCAATCCAAGATCTCTTTTACCAATATTCCTACATATCGCGCTACATTTTATTATTTGGGTCTAGCAACACTGAATCAGTCTGCAACTTAGAACTCCATTTCAAAATTGAAATTGAAAAGGATGAAAATCAGGATGTACAGGAAAAGGCTTAAACAGGTTCAAATACTATCATCCTAAAATCGTCAGTAACAAGTGCCAAGTAATTTACTACCATGCATATGACATTCAAACTTATGTTCCGAGAACAAGATCTACAATAACCAAACGAGCATAAAAAAAACATTAGTCAACTTCAGGAGTCCTTGCACACCAATTGGATGCAAAATGGAAATTCAATATGATATCATTGGCGATCGCCACATTGTGCCACTCAAAAAAGAGGGATCATATTTGTGCCTCTGACATGTCGACAGTAGAATTGCAGAATTTTCGTAATGATACGGGCATGTTATGCCTTGCCTTTTCCAGCCTGGAGAGACTGAATTCTTTGCTGTACCTTAAAAATCTGCATAAGAAAAAATATAAAAGGAAATGTGGCCATTAAATTTTACAAAAACAGGTTAATTCACGTGAAAAGAATGCTAAACTAGTTTAAGCTAACTTCCTCATTGAGGGAAATGGGAGAATGATATCTTTTAACATTTTCTGTTATTGCAATCTGATGTAAAAGTTACAAACAAAATGTAATTGTACAAAGAACCCAAAAAAATGAAGGGAAAAAAAGAATAAAAAAGTGATAAAAAGCATGAGTTCCGAAAATAAAAACAAGTGATATGATTAAGTATGAATAATTAAAGTGTCATTGGTAACGTCTAACAAATTGATGCGCAGAATAATGCGAGCATATTATAACTTCCAATTCCCTTGAGCTATGTTTATGTTATCCTCCTGGAAGATAAAATAATTGTAAGCTATGCATTTCCTCCATCTCCCTCCTACTCCAACTACACTCTGTATCTAAAGGTAGACATCTAGTGCTACTCATAACATAGAACCACCGGACAACGAACAATATATTCATTAAATCAATAGGAAGCAGGAAGTCATATTCAAGTATTTTTACTGCATTATTTTCCTCAATCTTATCAACTCTAACAAGATCTTTTCGCATTTTAAGCGCCTATGATGCACCGATATGGATGCGTGTGTCCAACACGTATCGCGATACGTGTAGAACATGTCGACACGCGACTTTTAAAAAAGTACTGACACAATACGTTGCTGACACGTTAATTAATATCTTTAAAATTCTTCATTTATATAATATAAATTTAGTTTTATATCTTGTTGAAATTTTTTAAATATGAGCATATACTTATTATTTAATATTGACTTTGAGTTATAAACATATAATATCGCTGATAAAGAAAAAAGAATGACCCTGGTAAAGTGATTCCGACACTCCTCCGACACGTATCGTACACGGACACGTTACTTTAGTTGAAGTGTTCGTGCAACACAGTTAAACGCTTTTTGTATGTATACGTTCTTTTCAAGAAGTAAATCTACTAGTAACTAACATTATTGAATCTCTCAACTTTTAGATGATCACATTAACATCATTACAATCACTCGATAAAAACCTATGTTACTCGGACTTGCATACGGGTGTCGTACATGAGTAAATATCTAGGAGTCGGATTCATTTTCTTCTAAAACATAGGATATGAGATCCTCATTACTAATGGAATTCAAATGCTCTGAATCGATAAGAAAATCCTTATAGTCCAACTGAAAAATATCCAAAATTTGGACACGGATACATGAGCAAGTTTTACGAACATAAAATTTTTATAATATTTCTTATAATTTTTTACGTACTTTTTACAAAGTGTAACATTAAATGGGCTTGGTTTCATGCCTTAAAAATCTTGGTTTTATCCCTCGAAATCAATTTTATTAATTTAAATATCATGGGCCAACTCTTTATCTCCTTACAACTTTTTACTTCCTCTTATGGTGATCTCCCTTCATGTTTCTGTCGTGTCCACTTCTAAATTGAAGGATTCACCAAGGGATTTATACCATACCCATTTCATGTCATGCATACACGGGTACCATTGTCCAAACTGAAGAGTCTTAGCATCATAAATAACAATAAAGCAAAATCTTCATAGTCACCATTGCAAGATATTAAGCCCCCGTTTGGCCCCTATTTTTTTCCATTACATTACATTAATTTTTTCCATTACACACAAATCTAAAACTTTTTATTACTTTTCTACCACACATTCTCTCATCGATCACTATTTCAAAAATTTTCAACGCCCCAAAATGGGGGCCAAAGAGGGGCTAAATAAAGGGTTATTTGTAACTTGTAAGTCTACAAGTTAATTTGACTTATAACTGCTGAAAATAGACAAACATGCTCTAAGTATTAAAAAAAACTCAAATTTGAGAATTAAGGAAGAAACATATGATAAAAAGGAAAAAATGCCAACCGCTTCTTTCTTGCTGTTTTGCTTTTCTTCTAAATCTTGAAGTATGGCATCCAAACGCTTCCTGGTGCACAAGATTAGACATTTAAAGTCAATGGGAATTGTATAAGCAATAATAATATTTAAGTTTGAAAGAACAAAATGGCATTGGAGAGGAGAATAAATATACATGGTCAGCAATTGATAATTAACTAATCTGCAATAAATCATTCAGACGATTCACAATTTACATCTTTCTATTTTGAACAGTTTATACCCAGTGGGGTGAACACATCAATGAACAGTAATATTGAATTACAAACTTTTTTTAACATAACTCGAATTTTTTTGTTGGAGAAAAAAAGGTAGGAAGGAAAGAGGACATGGTGGACATCTAGTCCTAAAGGTAAACATCTAGTTCTGCTCATAATCATAGAACCACCAGACAACGAACAATATAAGCATTAGATCAATAGAAAGCAGGAAGTCATATTCAAGTAATTTTACTGCAATTTTTTGCCTCAGTCTTATCCACTCTAGCGAAATCTTTTCGCATGTGAAGTGCCTATAATACACTGATACGGATACGTGTGTCCAACATGAGTCGGACAAGCCAACACGTGATTTTTCAAAAAATACTGACACGATACGACACTTTAATTAAAATCTTTAAAATTCTTAATTTATATAATATAAATTTAGTCTTATATTTGTTACTAATTTTTCTTGTTGAAAATTTTTAAATATGAGTATGTATTTATTATTTAATATTTACTTTTAAGTTATAAATATATAATATTGCTGATAAAGAAAAAAAATGACCATGGTAAAATGTCGAAATTCGACACGAGTCCGTCACTTATCAGACACATTAAGAAAACTCAAACTAAAAAAGTATAATTAATCAAATAAACTTCAAACTACTTCGAGAGCAACAAGAGCAATCTCATAAAAAGTTCTTATAGATTTTGCCAATAATGACATAGGGGAGCTTCCCCATCTCATATTAAGCAAAGACAAATGACTCATTGGTAAAACGAAAGGACTCTTAATGAACCGATTGACCGGGAGATCAAGGGGAAGTAGTACGAGAAAAATGCAAGGGAAAGGGAAAAAAGAGCGCAGCTAGGACCCATTGAAACTCTTTAGACATAGCATTGACCAGCCCCATGATAAGATAAGCATTTGAATATGATTCTTCACAATGTTGAAGAGATTGTTGCAACTGTGGAGATTGATGATAATGTCTAAGAAGATAATCAGATCGTGAGGCACACAGTTCCATGTTTATGTGTCAGGTGTGGCGGTGTTATATTGGTTTCAATACAACCTTCGAAAAAAATTGATCCAAAGGCAAAATTACGGCCGTCATTGGGGTCAAACAACTGGTTATTAGTCCTGTAATTTGTCTACTCTTTGCTATTTCCCACACGCTGAAGTGCTTATGTACCTGATCGAAGTATGATTAAACAGAGGATCTATGTATTTCCAGTTCCTCCCAAAAAAATATCTAGTGCACTTGGATGGAGAGAACTGCTAGAATCTTTTGACAAACCAGAGCCAACTCAAACTTATCTCAGGTACTTGGAGATTGGAATTTACTACATAAATGGTAATTCTAATTACAATCTCCTGGTGCTACATATTTTGTTCCCCCACGTCTGCCGCCTCGAATTGCAAAAGATATTGCATTTGGATAGGCACTATAAAATGATGCTTCCCATGTACGTATTCATACATATATCTTCACTAGAAGCACATTATAAGAGATAACAGAACAAACAGACAGACGAAACAAAGTAAATTTTCTGGTGTTAGGAAACCATTTGTTATCTATGAAGTAGTGTAGCAAATCTCGGCAACCTTCTCATCTTCTTCAAATATCCTCAAATTTTCAATGACCTCTATAAGATAAGGGAGAAGCTTGCGCATACGCAACCCTCTTCTACCCTCTGCAACTATTTAACAGAGGGGGCAGGAGTTTCAGAGGCTCCCTCCAGATTGCAGAAGGAAAATATTCTGAATATAGCCGTATAATTTATAGAATTGATTTACAGACTGCTTGCTACTATTCTAATACAGTAGTTCTCGTCTTCCTCCATTTACCATGCATATCTATCCGAAATCACATGGCTATAATCATGTATTAAATTCACCACATTGAGAGTTGATATTAACATTTCTGGTTCAGTTTTGGATTTTCTGTTTTGTGTATCTTCAAGAAACGTGTGCGCTCACGTCGTATAAAATTAATTAATAATAGAAATGAAAATATCTTAACACAGTGTTAAGATGTCTTTGTTTATCTACATTAAATGATTTCAATAAATAATCAGTTTTTCTCCAAACGTCCTGAAAAGTTCAAAGATCCGACAACAAATGTAATTGGACCATGCTGACACCAATTTCCCACCCAACACTTGCCACGTGAGATTAGGATTTCGAAATCAGACTTCGAGAAAAGTATGGTTTCACATCTGAATGATTTTATATCAGTTCCAATCACGAGCTATATATGAACAGCATGAAATAAATAATACTTGCAACTATTTAAATTCAATAAAATATCATTTATCATGTTTTACATACACGCGCACACATACTCCACAAAATACAAAAGGTGTTTCAGTTATGACTCAACTCAACCATAGTAAATAGATTAGGTATTGTGCAATGCCAAGTCTAGCACAGATTATAAATAAAAAGCCACAAGTAAACAGTACTCAAATTAACTAAGTAAAAAGGACATACAATTCAGTAGAGATGTAATCTATTCGCTTGCGAACATTGGCATTTGCTTCTGCCAAGTCCTGTTTCACTAGCACTGGCCCGATTAACTTGTAAACATTCGCATCCTCATTCAACAGATCCAATTCCTTTAAACGCGAGTTCCATATATACAAATTAAATATATTAAACCAAAAAAATCAAAATCACATATACAGAAAGGGGGGAAAGGAAGGACCTTTAGCACGAGCTCGTTTTCTCCGAGCTGAATAGTGTACTTCTTTCGGACTTGGTGATTCTTCGCTATATCTGTTCAATTTGTATGCCAACATTTAGTTCACAGAAATAACATATAATCTAACATAGATACATATTATATACATAAAAATTACACAGTGCGTGTTAGGGTTTATTGAGTGGGAGGGGGTGAGGAAATATATGCCTTTTTGGAGTTTGCTGAGATCGTTGGCTTTGTTCTCAAGGTCTCTCTGTAGTTCTTTAAGGGCGGCCGTTGAACCCATCGCTGCAATGTTCTTCGACAGCGCTCTTCCTCTGTCTGATTTTCTCCGGGGAGAACTAAAGTTCCATGTAAATGCATATTTTAATGGGAAAATTGCAGCCACGGTACGAAACCTTTTACATTTTTGTAAATTTTGTCAAAATCTTTCATTTGTATCAATCACGATACCAAACCTTTAAACTATTCACACTCGGAGTCCAAATTAACAGAAACATTAGTTAATTTGACCGTTAATTAACCAATAATTAAATTTCTGACCAATTGTTGATCAATTTTTAAAGGGTAAATATGCAACTTTACATTTTTCATATGAGGAAAAAAAAAAGAAGTTACTCTTCATCTTCTCCCCCACCAACACCCCCCAATCATCTTCTTCTACACCTACCCCACACCCCACCCCGCCATCCCCCTAATCAGCATTAGTTACAACAATTTTCTGTTCCCGACGACCAATAACAACAGCCATTTCAAGCATCTGCTAAAACAGGGGAAGTTTTCCACTTTAATAGTGATGTTTTAGAAAGTTGTACATGAACAGGGGAAATTCATTTTTGATTCTTGTTTTGTTCATGTTTGCTTCCTCTGATTTTGCTTTGAGAAAGCTAAATTTTACTTTTGAAATGTTTTCAAATACGAATCAAGGAAAAACAACATTTTGATTCTGTGGGCAATTCCCACATGAAGTAGTATAATATTTGATTTACTTGTACTTAATATACTCTGGGTTTATATTAATACTGATGCTATCAAAAATCGCACCTAGAAGTTTCCCGAGCTTGATGACCGAGGACGAGCACGTTTGAGATCTTCTAGTACCTGAAACAAAGGCGTCGAGGTGTTGCCTCGTCACCCTTCCGATACTTAAGTCAGAGAGAGAATAGAGAGAGTTTATGTTAAAATTGTATGTAAAAACGTACCTGAATAATGAATGAGGGGATATATTTATAGTGGCAGGTAGCGGAGTTTAAGTAGGACTCATCTCCTTATTTTCAGGAGTGATTGTAGGAATAGGTATTGGAGTACAAGTAGGAGTGCAAACTTACCTTGTTTGGAATGTTACCAAAGATAGGACTCCTTTGCAATTTAGGATTCCTTGGATGAGGTGTCCTTGTAGGATTAGGAATCCTCCTGAATGAGGATAGGAGATGGCTGATCACGAACCTTATGAAATTTGGCCAAGTAGATATCCCGATCACATACATACCCCGAGGACTCCCGTTGAGACTTTTGGGGCGATCTGGTAAGACCATCCTCGAGACACCCCGAGGATATGTGCCTCGAGGACTGTAGCTCCGTAATTCAGAGCATGAACTTTTGGTCGGCCTCGTGCTCGGGCATAACAAGTAATGACCTCATCAAATACTATTGCCTTTGAGAAATTCTAGGAGATAAGAAGAAAACTATAATGGAGTCCTCGGGAATGACAGTAGACAAGGTTGTAGAAGAGATAATGAGAATCCATAGATCCGTACCAAGCCGACCCAGAATCGATGAAGTTGAAGCAACCAAAACGTTAATCTGACACAGGAAAGGGAAGATCAGTTAAGGAGAAGGCGGGGGTTGGGATAGAAGAAGATGATTGTGGTGGGGGGTAAGAAGATGAACAGTAGTTTGTGGTTTTTTTTAACTTAATTCTTTTTTTTTTGTTCATATGAAAACTGTAAAATTACATATTTACCCTTTAAAAATTGGTCAATAATTGGTCGGACATTTAATTATTGGTCAACTGATGGTCAACTAACGATTTTTGTCAATTTGGACTTCGAGTGCGAATTGTTTAAAGATTTGGTATCATGGGTGACACAAATTAAAGGTTTGGACAAAGTCTGAAAAATGTAAAAGATTTGGTACCGTGGCTGCAATTTTTCCTATTTTAATTGATAATCGCTAT
>CAIGRF010271524.1:35988-67578 GCA_903798235.1 Fraxinus ornus
CATACCATAATAAGTTCCCAAAGTCCAATAATTCTAATCTTTATTAGATCACTTTAAATGAGCTTAACCTTTAGATAGCCTTTACTACACAATTGATTACATATTTTGGTCCACGTGATAAATTAAAACCTAACCATTTTCCACTTGGGCCACATATATTATCTTATAAATGTACATAATCTTATGAGCTCAAAACTTTTGCTATTATAACCAAAAAAATAAAATATCCAAACAATCTCATCCATTAATTATGTCAATATAGGATAAAAGCGGTCTTCATTACCACCATCATAACAAAACTCATCAATAGTCATGTATATCAATACAATCAAACGGCATAGATCAAGTATGAATATATAGCATGAAAATTACATGCAATATAATCTATACACTCTTGTTTCCAACTGATCCTACATTATTCTTTAATGAGATCAAGCCAAAGACTTTAATTAGAGTGAAAACGACTAAATAATTTATTTTTGAAATAAACTAAATATCTATAATTATAAAATCTGCGTAAAACAAAAAAAGACAACCAAATACAAGCTCCCACTAAACTGACATATCATCAAAAGATACAATACCCATGTGAGCAGTATGCTCATGAAAGACCCTAGGTGGTAGCCCTTTAGTAGACGGATCTACAATCATAGAATTTGTCCCAATATGCGCTATAGAAATTTGATCACTCTAAAATCTTTCCTTAACAAATTGAAACTTGATGTCTATAAACTTTGACGTCGTCGAGCTCCTATCAGAATATAAGACTACTAACTTATTGTCAAAAAATAACTTAAGTGACCTTTCAATTTCATCTACAGTACGCACCCTAGTGACAAGGTTCCACAACCATATTCCTTAATTGGATGCCTCATAGCATTGTATCCAGCAAAATTAGAATCAAAATCAGAATATCCAATGATATTCAATTTATCTGATTTCCTATATGTTTTCATGTAATCCTTTGTTCTCTGTAAATATTGCATAACCCATTAGGCTATTTTCTAATAATCCATCATAGAGTTACTTAAATATCTTCCTAGAATTCCAACAATGAATTCTATATCCAGATATGTGCAAACCTGAGCATATATTAAACTTCTAACTATTGAAGCATAAGGAATTTTCTGCATTTCCTTCTCTTCAAGGTCTTTTTTTGGGTATTGATTGAGAATAAACTCGTCTCCCTTAGCAGTAGGAATGTCACCTGGTTTACAGTCCTATACTCATATCTCTTAATTACCTTTTCAATATAGCTCTTTTGTGATAATTCAAGAATATCCTGAGAATGATCACAGTATATTTGTATCCCTAATACAAAAGAGGCGTCACCAAGATCTTTCATTTCAAAATTTTTTGATAAAAATCTTTTGGTTTCGTGCAACAAGCCTATATCATTGCAGGCAAGCAGTATATCATTGATATATAATACTAGAAAAATATGCTTACTCGTACTGAACTTATGGTATCCACAATCATCAACTGCATTCATCTCAAAGCTAAATGAGACAATTACCTAATGAAATTTGTAATGTCATTGATGGAAAGCCTGCTTAAGCCCATAAATGGATTTCTTTAATTTGTAAATCATCCTCTTTGGGTCTTCTGATATAAAGTTTTCTAGTTGCACCATATAAATCATCATGTCAATGTCACCATTGAGAAATGCCGTCTTTACATCAATCTGATATAGTTCAAGATCAAAATGTGCCACAAGTGCCATAATAGTCCTAAAAGAGTCTTTCTTAGAAATCGGAGAGAAAATCTCCTTGAAATCAATGCCTTTCTTTTGAGTAAAACATTTTACAATAAGACGAGCTTTATATCTCTCCATATCACCCTTCAAATTCCTCTTGGTTTAGAATATCAATTTACAACCAATGGACATCACACCAAAAGGCAATAGGATGAATTCCCGAATGTCATGAACAAGATATCTAGAATTTCTTCTTGAACAAGATCGAGAACGAGAATTTGTTATTGGTCCTGATTACGGTCAATTGTAACAAAAGGTATAGTTATATATTCCTCCTCAAAGACAAAATTTCTAACATTATCTCTCCCTTCAAACTCCACATCCTCAAAGAATTGGGTATTTCCCATTTTGACAATTGACATATTAGCGGAAACATAAAATCAGTAACCTTTTGGCCTCTTAGAATATCCAATAAAATATTGAAAATTACTTCTTGAACAAGATCGGGACGAAAATTCATTTTTGGTCCTGATTATTGTCAATTGTAACAGAAGGTATAGTTACATATTCCTTCTCAAAGACAAAACTCCTAACCTTATCTCTCCCAACAAACTCCACATTCTCAAATAATTGGACATTTCCCGTTTCAAAATTGACTATTAGCGGGATCATAAAATTTGTAACCATTTGACCTCTCAGAATATCCAATAAAATAGCAACTGATAGTTCTAGAGTCCAGTTTATTTTCATTAGGCCTTCCCTCAACTGGACAATCCCAAATGGGCAAGTGCTTCAAACTAGGCTTTTTATTTGTTCAAAGCTCATAAAGAGTTTCGATAGTTGCTTTACTTGGAATTCTATTGAGAATGTAAACTTGAGTGGAATACCGATTGTCATGAATACTTGAAGAACACTAACTTACATGATTTGATAATTGAAAAAGGAGAAAATAGGTGGATTCTGAATCCCAATATATTCATCTCATTATTTGACAAAACCATATCCTTACATAGTCGTAGTTAATCTAGATACTACAAAATCAAGTCTTTTGTGTTACAATTGTTGAACTTGGTAGAAACTGATAAACAATAATTACAATTATTCCTCTCGTAATGATACTCTTAATGCACTAATCTACTACTTATCAATGATAATGTACACTTACAAATTTTGTCCAAACAAGTTTTTGGCGCATGGGGGATAATTTTATTAAATAATAGTTTATTAGCTTATATTATATTCAACTTCTGCTTTGTTCTAGGCTATTCACCATACTATCTCACTTTTTTCTTCTTTGCTCTTCTAGACTTTAACTATCGTATGCAAGATTTTGACGAGATCGAGATCACTCTATTAGATCCTAAAATTGAAATAACCTTCAAATACGTAGAAGAGAACATATAAAAGTAAGGGTAATAGGTGAGAATCAAAATCAAAACTAGAATTAGGTTCAGGATCCACCTCAACTGACACAGCCAGTTCTGCAGAGGGTTATCACTGACAAAGCAGTTATAACATTTGGAGATTACGTAAATCCAGTCCTACACATGTGTACTCCCCATTTGGATAGGCTAACTTCCACCTCAGAGCAGGTGTAATCAACCTCTTTCAAAATCATCAGGATACCTTCGAAAAAGCTGCAGAAAATCCGCATGAACATGTACAAGCATTGTTGTTGTGTGAAGTTATTAGTCATGAAGGGATGTTAGTAATGCCTTTCGAATGAGTTTATTTCCTCAAACCTTAAAGGATGGAGCAAGAGAATAGATCTATTCGTTACCTATCGAGAGCATCGTGTTGACTAATAAGGTTTGGGAAAGACCAGCTAGACCATCGCGATTTGTGGGCTTCAAGGACTTAGAACCGTGACAAGTGGCGTTATAAAAATACTCACTATTGAAAAGTATCCCCACATGATATATACTTAAGTAAGGAAAAATAACTTGTGTTACCAGCATTTCTATATAATTATATTCGACCACAATAAACTGAAAACCATACATTTAAACAGAAGGACCTCGAAAGCTATCTAAAGGAATGGGAGAAGTTCAAGGATTTATTTAGAAAATGTCCTAATCTAGACATTCATAAACGAGCTCAAGTATACATCTACTATGGATTATGCCCAAAGTGATGTAATATATGGTAGATGATTCAGCTAGGAAGAAAAATATTGATGATGCCCATGAACTATATGAGATGATTGCTAAAAATCAAGCTAATTGGCCAATCGACAGGGTGTTTCCTAAGAAATCGGTTGGTTTCATAATACTGATGCAGCTACTGCATTAACAACACAAATACAAGTGATAAGGCAGTAACTTAATCTATAAATATGGTAAGGCAAATCAAATCATTGCAAGTTGCCTTTTTGCTTCCCTTCATATAGTTCAGCCTGTAGAGATCAGCTATGCATTGAACTTATAGAGATAATAGAACAGTCTATACTCCAACACATAATCCTGGTTGGAAAAATCATCCAACCATCTTGTTGGCTAATAGTCAGGGTTAGAGAAATCCAGTTCAGAGCAACCCGCCAGGATTTCAACAACGAGAAAAGAAGAGTCTTTGGAGGATCTACTTGTTAAGTACACTACCAAGATTGAGACTCCAATGTAGAATTAGTAGGCCTCTATCCAAAACATAGAGAGTCGGATAGGATAGATTGCATCTACATTGTCCAATAGACTACAAGGTACCATACAAAGCAACACATAGAAGAATCTACGAGAACGGGTATAATAATGGAAGTCGTAAATTATGCAGTTATTGAGACATCGTCATTCAAGCTTGCTATCCTATCCTAGCTTATGTGCCGCATATTCCATTCCCTCAAAAGCTACAAAGGCAATCGAAAAAGGAACAAGTTCAGGCCATCACAACAATTAGTGGAGTTTAGATGCTAGCGATCAACACAAAAAGGAAAGAGAACGAAAGTAATCAGGTACCTACCATGGGCAAGGAACATATGGAAGAGTCTAAATAATCAACAAAGATGAATCTGCAAGAGTATTTAGACGGTCAACAATTTCTGTCACTATACTTACACCTTCGATCACATTTTCTCAGAGGTTACAAAACAAAAAGCTAAAGAGACAGTTTGCAAAGTTTATAGATGCCCTCAGATAATTTCACATCAACATTCCTTTCACTAATGTTTGGGCAATCCTCTAAAGAGATAGCTTTCTTTAGAGACAACTTCACATCTACATGTTTTTCACTACTCGGAGTAGTTTAGTCAACAAGCTAAAGAGACAGTTCGGGCAGCTTTCTTTTCTTAGTCAACATCTTATTCTACAGATTCCTAAACTACTCCAAGTTTTTAAATGAGATGTTGACTAAGAAAAGAAAGTTGCTCGAACATGAGATAATTGCATTATCTGAAGAGTTCAGTACAATCCTCTAGCATATGGTCCGGCCTAAACTAAAAGATCCAAGTAGTTTCATTCTACCTTGCTCTATAGGAGATTCTCTTAACATTAATGATTTAATTGACTCTAAAGCAAGTAGTCATTTGATGCTTTTGAACAATAGGAAATTAAGATTGGGAGAGCAAAAGGAAACATCGATCACTCTATAGCTAGCTTACTGATCGATCAAGCCTCAAAAAGCAATTAAAGATGTGCTCATCAAAGCAGAAGATTTTATCTTTCCAGCTGATTTCATAGTTCTTGAAATTGAAAAGAATCGAGACATGCCGGTGATCTTAGAAAGACCATTTCTAGCCACTGGACATGCTTTGTTGGAGCAACCATCCTACCTGGAGGAGTGCAAGATGATTGATCATGAAGTAATGGATGACTATGCAAGTCATTACAACAAGAAGGGCATTGGTGGACTAGTTAGAACTATAAAGGATCAATATAGAAACTTCCAATGTTGGAGAGTCAAAGATGAGGGCGAAGATGTCATAAGTACAGTCGTTGCAAGGGTGGAAATTCTCTTTTCAGCCACTTGAGTAGCTAAAATCACAAAGTCAAGCTAATGACTATAAACAAGCACTTATTGGGAGGTAATCTTATTTTGTTTACTTTTATTTATTATGCTTTCTAGATATAGGATATGGAGTTTATTTATATTCAGGTTTCATCACTCATACATTAAAAAAATATGAACAGTAATTTGTGGCCGTAACCCCGCAACTGTAAATTGCCTCCGTCTCTTGTTCTGTTTCCTTCTTCGATCATTGGTTTTTCTTATATTGTAAAATATTAGCCTAATATTAATTGTTCCAAGTTAATTGGTCACTAATGTTTGGATTTTATTAGTTTTACAGGAATAAGACATTTAGGAATACTCAAATTAATTCTAAACAAGGACAATAAATGTTTTTTTTTAAGTTTGGGGTGGGATATTATCGTCGATCATGTGGTTTAGTTTTCTTTTACTTCTTTATTGTTATTTTTGTGAAAATTTTGATTTTACTATTTTCATGTGCTTGTGCGGGTTAGATAACATTGCTAACAATGATGTATATATATTGGAATTATGTGTTAGACTAGGAATTGTGAAAATATTACATGTTAGAATTGATTAATGCTTATTTAGGTAAAACTTGACCTTACTTGCGCACGAGACTTGTATTTTCTGCATCATAAATAAATGTTTTGGTTCATATGTTGATATAGGTTGAAAATAGTGGAACTTAGCTACTAAAACCAAGAAAGACAACTATTACACACATTCCTAAACCAATTTCAGGATGGTTTGGAGATGATTGAACTAGTGTATGAAGACATTAATATAATTAAGGATTCCATACATGAAATTCTTATGTAAATTGTTAAGGCTAACAAGAAAATTAGATTAGAATCTTAAGGGTCGGGTTTTGAGAATAAATATTTAATGAGGGGTATTGCACAAATCATGGCAAAATAAAAAGGAAAAAAAGTTGTCTAATTGTAAAATGTCTATTCTTAGCTTTTATAACTCAAGTGATTAAGCCTACAAGGGTATTTAAAACTTGATACCCTATAATCACTTGACTTGGGAGCCATTTGTCAAAAGCTCGCTACAAGGGCTATTTAGAAAAATTAGTGGAGAGAAGTCTACAAATAATATTTGTAAAAAAAAAAAAAAAAAACTATATGCCTTGGTTAAGCTCTAGACATTTATTTTAGAGAATTAGACATTTGACAAGAGATTATATGTTTAGTTGATTATTGGAGGTTGAAGCGGTCAAAATATAAGAGAACCCTTGGATTTTGAAATGTTCAACTACTACTAGTGAAACCTATTCAACCTAAAGACAGTAAGAATTAAGATTATCTAGAATTCGGCCTAGGATCACAACTTGGAAAAATGAGCGAAAATGATAAGTTTGGAGTGTGTATCTCCCGAGTGAAGAAATGAGATATTTCACCACTGAGGAACGGGAATTGAACCAAACATGTGTTTGTGATGTTTTACGTAAGTCTTCACACACACACACACATTGATTTTTGCATTGAATAGGTAGATATTGATTCTTCTATGTGATTTTGAAATTATTCTTTCTATTGATACAAAAAATTCAATCATGTGACCAACAACATGTTGTCTAACCAATTATGTTTTGAGTTAGGCTATAGTTTGTTTAAAGACAAACAAATATTCAATTTTGGAATGTTTGATAAGTATATTTTATACACTTATTTGAGCCTTTAAGTTAGAGTATTTATTGATTATTTTGATGAATTATGGTTTAATTCTATGTGTATTATGTTTGTTAGGTACAAATCAACATAAATGACGGAATTGGAGAAAAAGTGTGAAAATGGCTCAACGGTAAGAGATCTAGAGTTCGGAGAATAAAGTACAAATACTCAAAAGTTGTGTCGAATTTCAAGATGTAGATTCAAATATGCTAGGGGTCAATTTGATGGGGGTTCATGGGGAATTCTTAAATTTATTTGGAAGCTATCTCCCGCATTCTTAGTTATAATATTTTACATTCTCTATCAAATTTAAAAAGATTCGTCCACTTAGACTTTTTTAGAACAGTTTTGAGTCACATAGCAATGACTCGAAGCTTGGTTCTTTTTGATAAATCCTTATTCTATATTCTATTGAACTCGTATTTCTATTGTGCAGTTCTACGGCGATGAACTCAATGGAGTCGGTTAAATAAATATGCTAGCGCTCAATTGGGTGAAAAAGAAGTCAAACGGTTGAAATATAGTCAAAGTATTATCACACATCAATTTCTAGTCAAAAACGTTATGCTCCGAATTTTCTGTGTCGGATTGAGACTCATTTTTAGCTTAGCAAACATTCGAATTGGAAAATGATATTTCTAGAAGAATTGTAGTCCTTTAAGTTAGCTTTCCAAGAATTGGAAAAATGATACTTCCAATGCACATTTTAATCGCCTCAATCACATATCGGGAAAGAAAGTCATGACAAAAGTAATGATGGCTACTTGGGACATAACTAGGTGCGCGCCTAACTCCTCCATACATCTAACTGAAACCAAAAAACTCATTAGAGTCTCACGCCCTTGCTCCTTAGAGGCACAGGCCTAGTTGATTTTTGTGAGGAAGATTTTGTTTCCTTTTTCTTGGTTGGGCTATATGTGGAATGACATCTTTAGCATTTACATAAACTAATCAAGGTCCAGAACGTAAATAACATAATTTTTATCATAGAATCATGTCTAGCCAGAAGATCAAGATTTGAAGGTGCGACGCTTGATTAGAGAATGAAGTGCATGGAATTGTGTAGCAATCAAAAAAAATTATTATTTTAAAAGCAATAGTTTTTCCCAAATTCTTGTAAGGAAGAAATCCGTGTTGGTACAAGTTTTCTCCAATTCATGTGCTTTAAGTTGGTCATGTAACTAAGTATGTTCACTTAGTCTAGCCTACATTAATTATGTTTTACTTATGAAAATTTATTTTGCGACAAATTATACTTAAGGTTTAAGCTATGTTTTATCGTCAAATTGTATTAGAGTTAGTAGTTACATAAGTCGGTATTTAGTTAAGACTTGTAGTTTTAATCAAATATTCAATATCAAGAGATTAAATATTCAACTGTTGTAATTGTGAGCATTAGCATTCCAACATTGGACTCTAATCGAAGTTCAAATTATTTTGTGGATAAAGGCCTCGAGAAAAATAATACATTTGGATATATAGGGATCAAGACGAAATAGTTAGAAATCTTATTTTTTGATAAGCCTTAATCACATTTTCAAGAGACCTCAAACGTGATAGAGTCCTAAACCTGAAATTTAGGGAGGTTAGTGATTAATTTAATTCCAAATTCTAGGACCTCTAGTTGAATTGAAATTCATCTAAATCAAGAAGGAATTTCAGCCATTTAGGACTCCATTGTAACCAAACACAAACACATGCTATGAATATAAGTGAAAGAGAAGGGGAAAGAAATATATTTGAGAAGAAGAGAGGAAAGGAAAATAAAGGCATCGCAGGAAATTTCTAGAATTGGTGCTTTTGAAGTCCACACACACGGTGCTCAAACCCTAGAACATATTTCGAAAGAGGAAGACTCAAACCCCATTTTATTTGAATTCATGTTATATTTCAGCAAGTATAAATGTGATTATATTTTATATGTAGCTCCTTATGGGGTTTAAATATGAGCTGGTAGCATAGTAGTGCACCAAATGTTGGTATGTCGCATGATCATTGATATGCTTACTTATTAAAAATTTGAATGACATGAATTTATGCTTAATGTATAATATGTTTGAATTTAACGTGTGTATGAGTCCATTGAGTGTTCCTATGAAAAACTCAACCCACCTAACAATTTCAGATTAAAGCGATCAAGGGCAGTGTAGAGGAAAGCGATGGTGCTTTGATGTTAACTCCAAAAGACATCATTTAAGTCATGTTTTGTTCAAATAATTGTTTTGATTTTGAAATATTTTAAGTTATTATTTGTTGAAAGTTTAAAGACTGAATTGTTTGATGAAAATTGTTTCATGGTGGATAGGTTATTTTTATTGTGTTTATTAATTTTATTTGAGTTGCAACACCTGTGTTTAAAAATTTCAGTTTCTGTCGCCAAGTTTAAAAACTCACCTAGATCAAAATACTTGAGATTCTAAGGTGATTCTTGTTGGAGAAGGTAACCATATGAGTTCTCTATATCTCGGATTTGAAATCGTGAATTTTAATTGTGTAAAACTCAAGTTATGGACGTTTTCCCCGAGGGCTGTCAGAATGTACCCGAGAACAAATAGATCCAGTTTTGAAAATAATTTTAACCCGTCTATCTATTTAATTTGTGTACGAAATTTTAACCTGTAATTCTTCTATGTGTAACATGCTTATAGTTTGAATTTTTTAAATTTTGGATTTCATTTGGTTGCCAAACGGATTTTTTTCAGAAGACTGTACAAGCCGAAAATCCAAATTTTCCAAAAGTTTCTTTAATTTTGCGACGGATTCTCTGAAGCCTTAATGCTTCTGGTCCAAGTTAATTTTCACATTCTTATGAACAATCTAGGTATAATTTTACAAATTTAAGATCTTAGTAATGTCACGTGTCCCTAAATCTCGGGGGTGTTACAAATTGAATTTCAAGTTCATGTATTTCTCTACTTCGGGTGATGTCTTTTCATATCTTTTTGTATAATTTTGTTATGACAATGCCAGGCTAAAGTTTTTGTGTGTTCGATGAATGATGAAACCTTCTTATTTATATTTCCAATTCAAGTTTTAAATAAGTTTAGTTTCTTCTTGCTTTCTTGATTAAATATGTATGCTTAGTCCATTGTTTGAATGCTTGATCACCATTTAGACAATTTATTGCTTATTGTAATGTTGAAAAACTCACAGTGAGTTAGAACATTGCATGTTTAATACACAGGCAATACATATTAGAAATAATATTTATGACGTGTACAATTGTGTGTGGTAATCATGTGATTGAATACATCTTTTTGCATATGAATTTGAATTAGGAATAAAGTTGAGTGTGCTTAGGATATGTTTAATTTATCTTGGAAAAGAAGGTTAAACATACGTGTATTATCGATTGTCATGAATACTTGCAAGAATTTGAGAATTTGAGATAGAGATCAATAGTTGGATTCCAAATTTAAATATATTCATCTCATTATTTGATAAAAACCATAGCTTTACATAGTCGTAGTTAATTGAGAATACAACAAAAATCAACTCTTATGTGTTACAATTATCGAATTTGGTGGAAACTGTAAACTATAATTACAATTATTCCTCGTGAAACGATACTCTTAACTCAATAAATCTATTAAGTATCAACAATCTCGTATGATTGCAAGATTTGTCCGAACACAAATTTCATCTAAAAGATGGTACCACAAATGTCTCTTTCAAATCCAAATAATTACCGGTCTTTTTTAGTAATAACCTAAAAGTCCTTATAACCTCAACTTTAACTGATTTACCATCACCTACATAGATGAATCTTTCAACATCAATTGGCTTTCAGTTGTTCACGCAACCTTGCATGACCCACTTATAAAAATAGTGGCACCGAAATTTATCCAGTGAGTGTGTCTAGGTACTAAAACTAAATTAACTTCAAAATAAACCAAAGTGGGAAGTGTACTTTTCTTTACACGCCCAGTGTGGTATTTAGTACATTCATTCTTGATATGTCGAGAATTTTCACAAAAGTAATAGCCAGATACTTCATCCTTTTTAGGCTCATGTTATTTCTTTTGAGCTGGACCAGATGTAGCTTCCTTATCTTTCTTTCTTTTCTTGAACTTGTTCTTAAAGGTACTTGTCAAGTGATCATTTTCAGTCATCTTTTTCTTCATCATTTCTTCCTATTGCACACAATAAGAAATGAGCTCATTAAGAGACCACTTCTCCCCTCTAATAGTTATAACTGACCTTAAATTGGCTATATTGTGTAGAAAGAAAAATCAAAATCAAATGCAAGAGCAAATCCTCATATAGCTCCAACTTTAGTTCATTTAGTTTTGAAGTAGGATGAGACATTTCCATGATTCACTCTCTTATGATTTCCTTAGCCTCAAACGCTAGTAAAACTGAATGTTCCATAAGCATACTAGTTTCGGCCTTATCATTTTTCACCAAAAAAAAAAATCAATTTCTTCAAGAAATTCCTTCATAATAGTTATCTTATTGGACTTGACACACTTGAATGTTACTGAAATTCCACGCTTGATGATCATAAGACTCGTGCAGTTTGAACGATCTCACTTATCCAAGTCCCCTTTTTCATCAACTGAAGAGCAGTGTGTTGTTCAATCCTTAATGTAAGGTCTAAATCCATACAGCCAAGAACGATATAAATGTCATCTTTCCAGTATTTAAAGTTAGTTCCATCAAGCATATGAATAGAATTGATGTTGTAGATATTGTGGAAGCATGAGAATTAACTGAAGAGACAACAAAATCAAAAATCCATGTTCATATGAGAATCCATATTAAACAATTAATAAATTCAAATAACGATGGACCTTATCACAAGAGACTGAACACAAAATTGATATTTAGTCTTTGGACAGATATAACTTGTAAGTGATACTTTTGGTGTAGGAATCAAATATTGACAGTAAACTATATCAAACAATAAATCTATCTTTGGACCGACTTATTGTTCACATTAAAAAATAAATAAATAAAACTCTACAATTGTCACATATTTATTACCATAGATGTGCATGTAATTCGACTAAATATTGACTTTCCTTTGGAACAGTCAATACCCACATGAGTTACGTACACACAACCATCTTAATATTTCTAATAAATCAATTTACACAAGAGATGTTACTTAGGTAACATGTTACTTCAGCTAATCTATTTTAAAATATTAGACATTTGGAAGAAACTTAATGTACCATAATTTGAATTTGACTCTTACTCCTTTTATCGTTTCTTTTCTTTTTTTTTTTTTGTAAAAATATTTTTTTAAACGAGTGGGCACTGCAAAGCCCGTGCAACGCTACATCATTGGGAGACCAGCGTATACGCGCTTTGACTCGATAGTCCATGCGAGCGCTACAGTGCCCAAATGTGGCGCTACGATTTCCCCTTCCCTTATTTTTCGAAAAAATCCCAAAATATTCTAAAATTCGAAATTTATAGCCAAAATTCGCATCCTAAAATTGGAGAATCCAAAGTACAAATTTCATTCCCCAAATTCTTGCTTGATTCTCAAAGGTTTTAACATGGAATAGACTCTGTCACTTGTTAGATTTAAAACTCAAAGAATTTTTATATTGAAAACCCTTTATCTTCATTATTAAGATTCTCCACCTTTATCTTCATTATTAAGATTTTCCATGTCAAATCACCAAGAGAATTAAAGTACGGAATATACATTGATCCATTGGGAATGAAGAATAAAGATTGATTACAAATTATTGATTGCTGTCACTTGATCTTGATTTCTTGTTCTTGATTCATGATTACGAGTTCTAGATCTTCTTCTTCAATACGCTTTCTTTTGTTATTTTTGTGTTAATGGGATGACAAAAAAAATGAGAAGTCAATTACAAATTGAGGACAATAATCCTATATTTATCTTTCCATATTTATTATCATGAAATACAACCTAAATGAATCTGGTCTCTACACATATTTAGACCCATAACAGTTTAGATATTCAAAGTCCAATAACTTTAGCCTTTAATAGAGTACTCTTAAAAAAAAAAGAAATTGACTAATACACTTAAAACCATATTAAAGTTTTAATAACCAACTAAAAATTTAAAACACTTGAAAGTCAGCAAAATTGTTCCAAATACTAACGACGGCACTTCCCATATGATATTTTTCACTTTTAAAATTTTTTATTATTAAAAAGTTTTCGTTTGATATTGTATTTTCTGCTAAGGTTATCCATTTTGATGTTAGAAAGCTTGCAATGTAGCCATGATAAATATGTGATAACGAAGTTTAAATGTTGAAAATTATTTTGCACGAATTATCGAACGCAAAATAAACGGTAACTATTAACTTCATTTCTTGCGGCATTTTTGACTTGTTATTATGATCTCATCGTTTATCTATTTTCAAATTCGAAATATGTATTTCAAAGTTTGTCGTGAATACTTCAAAATGATAACAAAAACTTCACTCGACGAAAGAATAAAATAGCCCGTAAATAGGCAAAAATTGGTAACGCCAAAACAGAAATTGAAAGAAAAAAAAATATATATCTGATTTTTTCACTTTTCACATTCTCATTTTTGCAAAGACCTTAAATGTATCAATTGAATTGATTCAAACAAATATGAATTGAATGCAAGATTATAATAAAGTTTGATTAATATATTTAAATTTTCAAAAACACACATGTGCATCTAATTAATTGCTCCACTAAGATAATGTGACTTTTTCAAATAATGTCACTTTCTTAGATTGTCACTTTTTCATATTTTCATTTCTGCAAATACTTTGGATGTATCAATTGAATTGATTCAAAAAAAATAAAATATGAATTGAATGTAAGATTAAAACAAGGTTTGAATTCAAATATTTTAATTTTAAAAAATACACATGTACGTATCTAGTCAATTGTTTTCATGAGATACTTCGACTTTTTCATAGACAAGTGACAGAATATTACTTTTTCAATCTCATTTTCACTACACCTTGGATGCATCAATTGAATTGATTCAAATAAATATGAATTGAATGCAATATTAAAGAAGATTTCAATTAGTATATATACTTAAATCTCCAAAAGCACACATATATGCATCTAATTAATTGCTTCAATGAAATATGTGACTTTTTTATATAAAAAGTCGCAGATTTTCATATGTATTAATATAAAATAAGGTTTGAGTTCATATATTAAATTTTAAAAAATGCATACATATGCATCTAGTTCATTGTTCCAATGAGATACTATAACTTTTTTTTTTTTGAGAAAAGTGACAGAATGCAACTTTTTCATAGAAATTCACATTCTCATTGAGAAAACAACTTGCATGCATCAACGTAATTCAAAATTTTATTTTTTATACGTATTAACATAAAATAGGGCATGAATTCATGCAATCAAATTTCCAAAACGCATAAATATGCATATAATTAATTGTTCCAATGAGATACAGTGATTTTTTTATAAAAGTGACAGATCACTTTTTCATAAAAAAGTTACAAAATTCACATTCTCCTTATGTCAAACACCTTGTTTGAATCAATGATTTAATTGATTCAAGATTTTCTTTTTCATATGTATTATCATAAAATATGGTTTGAATTGGTATGTTCAAATTTTCAAAAATGTGCACGTATTATTTAGTTAATTGCTCCAAGGATATAGTGCAACTTTTTTTTTTTTTTTTATTCATATGTATTACCATAAAATATGATTTGAATTGGTATGTTCAAATTTTCAAAAATGTACACGTATTATTTAGTTAATTGCTCCAAGGATATAATGCAACTTATTTTTATTTTATTTTTTTAGAAAAGTGATAGAATTCACATTCTCCTTTTGTCAAACACCTTGCATGCATCAATGGTTTAATTGATTCCAAACCCTAAGAGGTTGCTCAATGGTCAGGCATTGGGTTTGCTCCCCAATGGTCACCAGTTCGAATCCCCTCAGGACCAAATAAGTTGAGTGTCCGATCGTAAACTTCAGGGGCCCGTAGGATTAATTGAGATGCGCGCAAGTTGGCTCGTACATCCACGGTTATAAAAAAATAATTTAATTGATTACAAGCTAATTTTTCATATGTATTGACATAATCCATTTCGTCTGAAGTTCAACAATGTCATTTTCAAATATGTTTCAAATCACAATAACAAAATCAACAAAAAGAAACCTCATAAATGTTAATTATTTAGCTAAATTTTGATAATTACGATTGTTACTTTCATAAGTATGCAAAGAGAATACTAAATAATCTTAAAATAACAAAATTTGAGAACTAATTAAACAAGGAGCCAAAAAAAAAAAACTATAATTTTGTTCGTGTATTGCAATTTTGCAGCAGCCAAAATTGGAGGCTTGTTTTTGTGGTAGCCATGATTTTTAGGTTTGAGCGTATTTTGTACATTCAAATATACTTAATTACCATTTAATCCAATTTTATCATGTTTTTTTCAAATTTACCCCAAAATATAGGGTATTTATATAAGAACCCCTTAATACATCACTTTAAATGAGATTAACCTTAAGTTAGCTTTTAATATGCAATTAATTACATATGTATACCCACATGACAAATTAAATTCCAGCAAAATGTACACACAAAAGTCTATTGAGTTCTCTACTTTCTTCTCGTTTTTTCTCTATTTTATTATATATTAAATAATAATTGCTACTTCAGTCAAAATCATTATTGAGATGACGATAATGGATGAATAAATTAAATATTTAAAAATACCAAAGTCTCTTCCTCATACCAAAAAGCTGATCTTAATATTTAAAATATCTTAGCGCCGCCCGTAAAGGATTCTTTTCATAGTTTTATTCAATAAGTAATGCTGATATTATTATGTTGATGTTTTAGCTTTGAATTAAAATGAACTAATGCACACATTACAAAAGCCAAAAGGTATGTAAAAATAAAAAAGTTCTACCTTTCCATGAAAAACTTTTGATAACATTTTATATTAAAGGATTGTTTTTATAATGAAATACATCTTTGTTAACCTTTTCACCACCAAGTTTTGAGATAAGCAACTTTATCCCCCCCTTTTTTTTTATTCCTATTGTCATTCTATAAAATTCCATATTGTATCATCTTTCTCACGTTTGGATGTAAAATTAATTAATATTTCAATTACACAAAAAAGTTTCACAATATTATTAAAATCACGTGCACATATTGTTAACTAGTCATCTCAAAAACATGAATAATTTCTTTAAATTGAAAATTTTAATAACTGTGTTAATTTAGCTCAGGGTTTTAGAAGAAATTTAATTACATTTTGGGTGAAAGTGACTATACCAGCGCGAATTACTTCTCTAAATTCCGCTCTTAGAGCATGTTTAGGAGTTTTGCGGCAACGTTTAAAGGGGTCTTTTAAAGTATCGATTTTAGGTGTTTATGAGAAGTTCAATTTTGGTGGTTCTGAGTAGCGTTTTCTAAATCAATCCAATCCACATAGGATGGCAAAAAAGCTCGACAGCTCGGGCGGCTTGAACTCAGCCCGTAAAAAGCATGAGTCGGGCCTGGCGACTCGACTCGTTAACATAGCTAAATCCACACTTGAGATTTATTATCAAGATGTTCTGGATTTTTTTGAAAAGGATAAGATTACTTATATGCCATTTAGTGAAATTTTTAATTTTTAATTTATTATATGAATTTTTTTACTCATAAATGATATTTTACATATAAGTTAATTTTTAACTTAAAAGGTGAATTATTTACTTATAATTAAAATTTTAAATTATAAATAATTTCTTACTTGTAAATATATTTTATATTATAAGTTAATTTTGTACTTTTAAATAATTTTTACACATAAGTGAATGTAACATTTATTAGTAACTTTATATTTTATATATAAATTTTTATCTTATTAGTAGTATTTTTAGTGTAACATCCACTACTAGTTGTTAGATTTAAATTGAAGACCTGAGTACTCTATTATTAAATTCTAATGACCTTATTGGTTATTGACTTAGGGCGTGTTCGGTAGAAATTAGAATCGGATTAAAATTAATCGTTATTGTTGACTTTTAGTAAATGAGTGGAATCCCAATAACGACTATATTTTTAATTTAATTGAATTTAAGCACGACCGAACACGTCTTTAATAATCAAAGGTATTCCTCCTGGTAAAACTCAGCATTTCCACTAATATTTTCAGCTGTATGCCCAAAATTGGTCTCTGTCTACACGTTACTATCCTTCTAGCCTCCAGCAAAGCCACAACACCACCAAAAGTTTCTCCATCTCCTATATTGGTATTTCGTCCCTCATTTGAAGTATTTTTTCCAACCGCATCCAGCCGAGTATTAAGAGCCAATGTGGAGAAGCTACTCAAGCTTGTGCATACACTTGCGACCAAAAGAGAATGTTGCTTAATTCACCGTTGATGAACTGCTTCTATTTCAGACCAGAATTCAAATAAATGTGGCTTAATTTTATTACTATTACTCAAAAACACATAAATATAAGCTACATGTACATAATTTTACAACCAAATACTCGTGCATCAAGAACCAGCTAAAGAGAAGGAAAAAAATGTGCAAGACCTAGAAGTCTAAATTACATGGTACAAGCCTGCAAAAAACCCAATATTTTATGGGATCAACGGGCTACCAAGAGCTAATTAGATGCTAAAAACATTACCTTATACATGTAATTACAAAGAAACTCTATATGAGAAATCAGTTCGTCATAATTCTAGGAGGAAGGAGAATTTGTGGTGTTTCTTCCGGTGAAATGCCTTTGCAAGAGACAAGTTTCACAACAGAGCAAGCATTATGGCTAAACTTTTTACGAGCAGCTATGAATCCCTGCTTAAGAACATGTTGTATCCACTCTTCAACTTTCTTGCAGCCTTTTAGATATGTGGCTGCGAGAAGTTGCTCGATTACCTCTGGTTCTGTCTCTAACAAACAGTCTGTGCCGACGACTTTGCACAAGCACTCTTTCATGTCCTCAAGTATTTTATCAGCGAGTCCATCAAAATCAAAAGGCTTGAAGACTACCATTTTATCAATTCGTTGAATGAAGTCCTCGAGCCATGACCTGGAGTTTTCAGAGATGGAATCACAATCAGGGTCTGCAGAGCAAGTGTCCCATATTTCGCTTCCTTCAGCAGGAAGGTTCAAGTCCAGAAACGAGTTTGATGCCTTGTGAACTCGTTTTGTCGTCTCCAAGCCTCCACATGGGGCGGTACTTCCATCAGTACCAATAAGCTTTCTTTTGTTCATCAAAATCGGGCTAGAGAATCCTTTATCAGTGCCATCTATCCGACTTGCATTTTGGCTCGTTAGATCATCATTGAGATCAATTCCTATCAACATCCGAATTGGCCAGCCCTTTGCTCTCAATATATTTTCCTCCGAGTATTTAGTTGTCTCCTGGCTACTGGAAACCATGAACCTTGTAGTTGTCACAAAGAGGGAATTCCTTACATTTACTTCTCTTCCTTGCAAGTCTGAGAATCTACCAGTATTAACAGCATGAGACAATTTATTTTGGACTACCGGATCAGCCTTGTCAATATTTTCAAGGAAGACAACAGATGGTTTCTTGCTGAGATATTCTGCTAAATAGTCGACAACAGTTTTCCCTCGGATTGTTACATCATATGTATTCATTCCTTGGAGATTGAATAGTGTGTCTGTATGGGACATCGCCTCCTTGAAACTTAGATCCACACAAACAAGACTTTCTGTGCTTCCATATAATATTTCACATAGAGCCACAACAAGTCTTTTCTTACCCAGCCTATCAGGACCTTGGAAATTAAACCACAAGTCTCCACGACAGCCTGCAATTTTTGTTTGACGTTGAACTATTGTTTCAACTACCATCCTAATAGCTTCTTCCTGCTGACCAACTCTTTCAACTAGAGCTTTGTAAAGCATCTTAGGATCTTTTGAATTAAAGACACAGGAGGAATGAGCGTGGTTTGAGATAATTCCACTGAAAGTGTCGGCTTCTGTTGACAAGCTGCCTGAAAATTCTTTAATACGATCCACACGACATTGATCCACTGGTTTCCCTGATTCCCTGCCTGTAGAAGCAGAAAGCATATGCAGACTCAAACCTCGACTCACTGAAGTTATTGAAGTTGGAGATGTATGACCATTATTGATGCTAGCACTTGAAGACTTCAAAGGATTTGGTTTGAGGATGGCTGACTCATCTTCAACTGCCGAAGGCTTTTCATAAGATTTGGACAAAATTTTCAGATTCTTGGCCTCTGAAAGCACATCCAATGAACTACGTGTTTTCAATGAAGAAATCTGTTCTAAATCTGTTGACAAAAATTGAACTTTATTCTTGCTTCCACATTCAGTCGATGATGCATATGTATGGTTGCTGCTGTCATTACTGGCATTCCCTTTCCTTTTCTCGGCAACTTGAGTACCCGTTCCACATGGAAATTGGAAAGTTAATTGGTTGCTATTTATTTTTGGGAGAGGTTGATTATAGTGATGGTGCGTACAGATACCATCCCATTTCCTCTGTACCCCAGCAATTTTCGTACTAAGTAACATACCATCATCTTTGACCTGCACTGAAGAAAACAGCCACTTATTATTATTTTACATGAAACAAAATCCTACCACTCAATGCCAAAGACAGAAGAACTAAATCCACGCTACTGAATAGTACATGGCTTCTTAAGAAAGGATTCATTAATACTAAAATATTTGTTAGCACAAGTGGAAAACTTAAATTCTTCATAATAAAACCGAAGAGAATGTACACGCATACAATTGTGAGGATGCGAAACAACATCCACAAAAACATTCAAAGTTTAATTTCTTTTTCTATTTTTTCGTACTTAGTAACATACCATCATCTTTGACCTGCACTGAAGAAAACAGCCACTTATTATTATTTTACATGAAACAAAATCCTACCACTCAATGCCAAAGACAGAAGAACTAAATCCACGCCACTGAATAGTACATGGCTTCTTAAGAAAGGATTCATTAATACTAAAATATTTGTTAGCACAAGTGGAAAACTTAACTTCTTCATAATAAAACCGAAGAGAATGTACACGCATACAATTGTGAGGATGCGAAACAACATCCACAAAAACATTCAAAGTTTAATTTCTTTTTTTTATTTTTTCTCCTTTCTTTGAATTTCACTCCATGAGTTCCTCTAGCAGCATGAGCTCATCCCAGTGATGAGGGATAACCAAAAAGTCGTTGCTATTTGTCAATATAGGATATAAAGCTCAAAAATATTTTCAAAGTGACACACACCTTCAACGGAGCCACATCATTGAGGGCGCCATTTCCTGTCATCTGCATCCAAGAAGGCAAACTAGAATGATTTTTTTCTGCAGATAAATCAGTAAATCCTCCATTTGAAAGCGCAGTCACTTCTTGTTCACACTTCTCATTGCACAGATGACAGCGGACTACATTGAGGTATGAGCTGCTCAATGGGCTTTTCATGTCTGTCGGTGTAGAAAAGAACCCACCCAGTGGAACAAAAGACTCCATCAAGCTGCAAGATATCGTTAGCATACAACTGTCAAATCCAATAAACAAGTCATGATTGGAAGCCAAATGAACAGAGGAAGGTAATAAGGCCTGGCATCCCCATATACACCAAAAAAAAAATCAGAAGACAGTCGACAATAGAACGCAAAATTAGATTAAAGATACACATGAATTTAGACATTATACAACTTGGTACCTAAACTGAGCAAATTTACCATCTTCCTGATGCTAATGCGTGGTGGTGACTCTAAAATATCTTAACAAATTTCAAGTATTTCTAGTGGCAAAGAACCCGTAAGTATGGAACAAATTCAGTTGATAGAGACATACGTCTAAAATCAAAAATTTTGACAATGATATCAGAAAAGAAAACAATAATTAACTTTAACATTAGGTGTCAAGACTGGCAAAGTGCATCAAAACATAATAATGGGATGGTGAGGAAGGCATATGAAACACTAGCCAACAACATTGAGCAGTCGAGATTAATTCTGTCATTAGTCTGATAAGTTTCTAACAAATCAAGGAAAATCAGTCTGAACAAGTTTAGGGTGAAGATGCTCATAATTTTGGCAACCGGGGAAAATACTTACAAATTAACTGGAATTTTTCTACACAAGCATGTTTAAATCAAAGTAGGACTATTTTGAAACATGTTCAACCACATAAAGCATAAAATCTTTTCAAGATACGTAGATTAACACCTTTTTTTATTAGGTCAAACTTCAATTTTAATCACACATCTCATGGGAACCACAACTTTTCAACCACAAATTTATCAACTTCTAACAAAATCTGCTACAACTTTTATCAAAAGCTTTGTCAGGCCATAATTTACTTTGCACTGATCCCAGATTTTTAGTTTAAGCTGATGCAGTTCATAATAATCATTGGCCAAATGGTAGACTGACCTGTATATCTTAAGTAGATATGTAAGATCTATGACACACCATAGACAAAGGCCCACAATCTGCCAATCTCCAAGAACATACAAGTTTTAACCATTAGAAAGACACTTAAATTCAGTTCAGAAAGGATTTTTAAGGGAAGAGGATAGGGTGATTTAGAGGTAACAAAAATCAATTTCAATATCCTCATCTCATATCAATGAATCACATCAAGTGATACCCAAATTCGAGGCTCGAGCCAAGGATTCAACAAAATATGTATCAATTATTAACAATACATTCAAAGAAACAGCTAATGTCACATATAGCATGGGTACAAAAATTTGAGATCTTTATAAGGCTAATGATTTTCTTCTGCGAACAATGACCGATATAGCAATCTTGAATTAGAAATAAAGTAAAATACACAATCTGCAAGCAAGAATTAGCTAACTACCAAGCTGGCCAGTAGTCCACAATTCTTAGGTACACATAATGGAAGAGTGTAATCCTAATGCAAACTACAACCTAATGCAAGGAAATATATATATATATTTAACATTAATAACACTAGACTAATACAAGAACTGTATAATTGAAACTTACCTGGATCTGGGGAAAGACCCTTCAGTGGAAAATCTAAGTGAAGTAATAGGCAAAATTTCTAAATCCCAATCCTTCTCAATGGAGGGATATCTGTTCAAAAATCTGTAATAAATCTCATATGATGCTGCTGCTCCAATTAACCACAATTTCCCAGCATGAATCTGCTGCAGCCTCCCCAATTCACACACCACGTACCTTAAAGCATCAACACAAACACTCTCTTCACCCATTGCCTTCAGATCACCAAAATTTGCAACCACCCCACTTCCTACACTATTCTGCACTAGTTTTTCGACCTCCTCGAATCTCAATTTTATTAGTTCCTCATCACAATCCCCATTCACAAACCTCAAAATCTCAGCTTCAACACAAATCACATTCAACTCAATTAATCTCCCAGGCAAAACACCTTCACCTTTTTTTTGCACAGTTTCCAAGAAACTCCTTAAAGCATCACCGGCAGAAACCCCCAAAAGCAGTGGATTCTTTTTCTTATCCCTGACCATGATCTCTCCAATTCTCCTTGAATTCTCTTCCCCAGGAAAACCACCCATAAAAGGAAAGGTGAAACCTTTACTAGTCATACTTACCTCACTCGTACTATCACTACTGTTAAAATTACATAAAAACAAAGGTGGTTGTGGCCGTTTGTACGTAGACGAATAACCAAACAGATGGTGGCCATGAAAACTGTTAACTGGCCTAAGTGTAGCTCTCTTTATATCACAACTCCGAAACCCCGCCTCGCCGAGAACTCTACTAACCAAAGGGTCATCAAGAATTGATATAATCAAATTCCGGAGCTCAACTTTCACCACTGGAACAGAAGAACACGAAGAATACTGCTGCTGATAGAAGCTGAAGTTTTCAGGCTGCCTTCTTTGATTCGCTTGTGATCTTTTTATAGCAGCCATGAGAGAATTCGATACTGGTGGCTCCTCAACTTTGTTCGTTCGTGAAGAAGGCAGTCGGTCCAAAGACACGCTCAGTGAAAGCTCAAGAGCCTTTAGCTGCAATCCCTTTAGCTGCAATCGAGTGGAGTATGCGTTGTTGCGTGTTCTGGTGCATGCTTCACGTAAGGATGAATTGGGGATGGATAAGAGGGACGACACCATGTGTAGCGACGTCGTCTGCGCGTGCCCCCGGCGTCGCGCCACCGCCACAGCCTCGTCGAGGGTGGCCACCGCCTCCTGTGTTAAGCATGCCCTGGCAGCACTAACCGGCGTCGGCATGCCGGATAATCTTGGGCTGGAAGGATAACACTAATATGGGACGTCAAAACGCAGATAATTAATCAAGTAAACCAACCCAGTAATGTATAACAACAGTGTACGACGTTGTTATCAAGATTTTGATAGCTTATTACAGTGACCATATTCTTTTAACATTATTGTCATCAGAGGTTGAGAAGGGGCTTTTTGAATGATTTGGGCTTTTCAATTATTTATTAAGGAAAGGTGGGGTGGTGGGTAGGGGTGTTAATTGTTGGTGGATTGACACTGCTATTAGTTGCTTACTACACCGTTGGTGGTGGTGGATTTTGGGTGTGCGACTTATTCGTGGGGTCCAAGGTATTTTGGAGAGAACGCTGAATGGATGGTGAGTATAGATTCTGTATGTAAATTTGAGATCTGGCATAATCAAGTCCCCTCTTCCTCTCTCTCTCTATCTCTCTCACACACAAAGAGAGTACTTTGCAGGTTGGAGAGTAGGGAGAGAGATGCCATGTCCACTTACTTTGAGTGGGGTAACAAAGGGGCTTTCAAGTCACTATCTGCCTGCTTGTGTTATGATCTATTTTTGGAGTGTAAACTGAGAAACAGTTAGCCCAACCTTGGTGATTGAATGCATGTTTGGTAAAATTTAAAATTTTTAAGTTAGTTTTTATTTATATATTTTACAAGAGTTATGATTTACCTATTCGTGTATTATCTTCACATTTCGTATGGTTTATACTGATGAACACTTAAAAGAGTGACCCGTGACCGAACAAGTACTTCAATTTCATTCCATTATCATTACAAAAACGAGTTGAGAATTTATATCCTTGCTTAGCTATCTTCATGTCAAGTTTTTGACACATTGACACATCAACTAATTTTACAAATGAGAAGGACATCACTTTTAAAATGATTTTTATTTTTTCATTTGTTAATAAAAATTGGCATACTATGTATAAAAATATTAGCCCTTATTTGGTAATTGGTGGAGATTAAAATTATTTTTTTAGTAAATTTTGATTAAAAAAATTGATGAAATGTGTGGTTAAAATTAATTATTGACTTTGATTTAGAATAAAATTTTAATTTTAATTTTAATTTTAATTTTAATTTCTATCAAACAAAGATGATAGAATTGATATCGACGTTGATGTGGCCCAGCATGATTAGTCATTTTTTATCTTTCAATGGTGTCACGTCAAGTATTGTTCGTAAAAAAAAAAAAAAAAAAAATCTGCACTTATAAAAAAAATTGTGAAAGGAATAGAGAAATCTTGTATAAAAAATAATTGTGACAAAAGAATGAGGGTGAAAATGTGCAAGTTGCATGCGTATGTTAGCAAGCGCCACGCAGAGGAGAGACAGAATGTCGCTTCAATGCGTAAAGGTTGAATGTGACACTCGAAAGGAAGTCACCGCACCCAACACCACACGTATACTATTTTATCATCACTCGGAGGGATTTTAGTCGCACTCATGGTGGACCCACCCCCACTCCCACTCCCACCAATCAAAGGGCTATATATCTTTCACCTGTTTACACACACACAAAGTAAGGGAGAAAGATACACCTTCTCCCCCATCCACCCCAACCATCTAAAGGGTTTAAAATGGGACGAACCGAACACTTCAACTCGCTTGAAAAAAAAATGTGCAACTCGATTTGCTCCGTGAGCTATTCCCTTGATGGGGCAAGTCGAGTCAGCTCACAAGTTACGATTATTTTTATTTTTTAATTTTTGTTGAAATTAAGTATTTTTCTCAATTTGACGAGTCGTACGAGATCAGTTGACAAATTGCCTCGAACAAAAGCTCACACGACCGAATCCGCTCGTGCAAGCCGATGAACGACTCACTTGATCAAATCACTATTCATTTAGCTTAGAATCATCCCACTTGACATCCTTAAAAATCTTTTACCTATTTATTTATTACACACGCTGAGAGAGAGAGAGAGAGAGAGAGAGAGAGAGAGAGAGAGAGGTGGGGGGTGGGGCTCCTTAAAAAGTTGTTTGATTTGATATGCTCCTTTGTTTTCACCTATTTGTTCACTTTTGCAACCTTTTCATTTACTTTTTCTACATGTACCAAACTAATTTTTCTTCAAATAAAAGATCTTCCCACTTCTCTTGGAAAATACAATAGACACTCTATACTCTATTATTTTACGTGGTTGACTCCTCAATTCTAATTCGACTACTTGTTTTTTATTCATTATTTTTAAGCTTTTTGCTACAATTTATTGGCATAGCATTTTCGTTGGTTCAGAGAATAAGCAATAATTAATTAAATAGGACAACAAGTATGGTTTTCATATGAAAATTGTACTTTTAAAAGTACAATGGATGATTAATGAAAGTAAATGAGAGCATAAAATACTCTTGAATTTGATTCTAGGTTGGACTTTAGAAAGACTCTATTTTTTATTTATTTTTTAAACATTTCCAACATCTTCGTAAGTTTGCTAAAATGGCCGTTTCAGTACCGTTACGAAACAATACCCATTTTAGAAGGTTTCAAATGTTTGTAATTATTTACAAATTTTTAAAGTTGCAATTTCGTTGCAAAAATTTGAACTTGTGTGATGTTATTGTGAATTGCATAAAAAATATTGTTACATAAGTAAAATAGCCATTGTAAAGAAAATCGTCTGATTCTATCTGAACCCCTTCAGAGTCCAGAATACACACAATGGGGGGTGTGTTCTGGAGGGATTCTCTGAAACCCCTCTTGTACACCAGGAATAATCGTATTAGATAGTTAGCAAGTTTTTAAGGTTTTTTCTCCTCTTTTTCTCTCCAATTTCCTATTTTTCTCTCGTGCTTATTATTTTTATCTCTTCTATAAAATATATATTAAATTCATTAGAAATTGTGCCACCTACATAAGAAGTATTTCTATTTACATGCCACTAGATGATATTCACATAATGCATTGAAAATGCTATTAGAATAATTAGGTTTTAACATTTTAGGATGGCCATTTTTATAATCAATTGTGCTGGTATATAAGCACAAATAGTTATTTCTTATATTATTTATCATCGTCGCATAATTCTGTGTTGGAAAAAACTCAGGCAAATCATTGTTTTTCTATTTTGAAAGCAAAGGTATTCAATTTAGGATTATTCTTGTTGTACATAATTTTCTACATAATCTTTTAACGAATCGACAAGTGACGACCCCCTATTGAAAGGGTTGTGCCCACGGCGCCCTTGCCCACAGGTGCTCCCCAATATGGGGCTGCCACTTGTCGATTCGATAAAAGATTATGTAGAAAATTAGGTACATGTAGCTTGATCCTTCAATTTAATCATATAGTCAAAGATGAACCACGCAATAAAGCATGGAATACCATCAACCCAACTTGAACTAGCTGGGGACAAGATAGCATGTGAAACTAGATGGTGGGCTACATTATTCACCTTTCAAGAGATAAAGCGACAAGAATCACATTCAACATCTCATAAAACTGTCACAATATCTTGTGTGGTTGGACATATAAGACGAGAACATTTTGACATCGTTTACCTATTGTTGCGCATCGCACTCTATAGTTGATATTCGATAATTATAGTGTTTGGCAAATAGAAGTCCAGCCCTAGCTTAGAGCTAAAGCCTATGCCACCGCAGGCTCAAACCTCATTGAAGTAGTCGTTCGGGATCATTTTGGGGGTGGTTTCTTTGGAAGTGGTGGAAGTCATAGCACAGAGGGAGGGCTTTATTTTGGCTAAGCAAAATGGCATGCAAGTAGTTGAGGTTGAATGCAATTCATTGCGAGTGGTTCAAAGTCTACACTTTGATTTTACTTTTCAACCACATTTTTTTGTGAATGTTAATGTGTATTTGATATAGATTAAAATTAGTTTTTTAATAGATTACGATGAAAGTTGATAATTTATTTTTGACCTACATCATAATTGGTAGTTTACAAAATGTTCAGTCATCATTATCATTCAACATTTTTTACATGGAAGCACGTGCTTCCCCAGTTTACCTTTGTACATATATTCTTAGGGTTATAAGTCAACTATTGGGAATGTATAGAAGTATGTAACATTTGCCAAGATTCTGTCGACGGCTGAGCGGAGCTATAAAATGGGCTACTCTTAAGTAGAAGTCTCAATTAGCACACTACATGGTAGGATAGACAAAACTCGTATTACATATTCTCAAATAGATAGAATTAAGGCCATGTTTGGTACGGATTAAAATCAGATTTTAATCTAAGTCTAAGTCAAAGTCAAACAATTAATATTAACCATATCTTTCATGAGTGCCAAAGCTTTTCAACCACACATTTTAAATTTTTTTTTATCACAATCTACTAAAAATCTAATTTTAATCCCTACCAAACACCATTTAAGAAAGAAACCTATATGGATCGTTTGACACAGATTTTGATAAAAATTACGAGTCTTGTAAAATGTGTGGTCAAAATAAATTATTGAGCTTGACATCAACTTTTTAACGACTTTTTAAGCTTTCCCAAACAAAAACATAGCAAAATTTAATTGTCGTGTTCCCCTCCCTACGACATTACAATTTCTTTTGTGCATGTTGTGTATGTACAAATATATTTGCTTGGAGACTTTGAACACATAAACACAAGAGATTCATTATAAATTGTGATAATAACATTTATGATGTATACAAATCCTAAATTTTGTATACGATCTAGCCCACAAAAGATATGCTAAAGCACTCGACTATAATGGGTGTATCTTTTCTAACATATATATGTGTGTGTATGCTTGCACGGTATTTGATAGAATTGAAGAGATATATTCCACTTCATGCCCATATATCTCAAGTCGTTTTCGCATTATATTGGAGTGCCCTTTCAAATTTGTAAAGTGGCAAAGCAGTACTGGTCCCTTTGGGAGAAGAATCTGTAAGTGGAAGATTACTTGGGTTTTGATTCGCGTTTACCTGAAAAAAATCTTGTGAATTAATTTCTATAAGGGCAGTTTAACGATGCTTATTAGTTTAACTTTTCATGGAAAAAGTTTACACGACAGTTATTTTTGAAGGCGCGGATGAAGAAGACACAGTGAGACAAGCAGGGGCGGATTTAAGGGGTCAGTCGCCGAGTTACTTTACATATTAGCCTAGTCTAAAAAAACCTTTTTAGTTCAGTCCTGAATCCGTTCGGAAGACTAGTGCGTTTCATATATATGTGTGTAGATATATGGTCCAATATTAGAATAAGGTTCCAGCAAGTGTTATAAAGACACAGTACTGTTTCCACTCAATAATTTATGCAGTGGTTTCTTTGTAACCCTACCTAGAGAGTTGCAAGCATGCAGGCGTATCTAATAAAAACCAAATATCTCAGGTTTAAAAAAATTCTCAGCTTTTATCATTTTTCCTCCACATTTAACCACTATTTTCTTTGGGTAGTAAAATGTCATGTTTTGATTGTTTCGTCCGATAATGGTCTTTTGAAGACAAAAGTTTCACCGTTAAATGTGAAATTTCTTATGAAAATAATTTTATAGTATAGAAACTGAAAGATATGTTAATTAGTATGTACCAAAAAGAATGATACCTCTAACCATTCTTGTTTGGGATGTCTCACCCCTTCGGGGGTGGCCAAGTTGATGGAGAAAGTGAACTCGGAGACCGAATGTCACGAATTCGAATCCGCTGCCAACAGTTCCTCTATCGAGTCCGTCGCACCGGCTTGCCTAGTGTGGTTTATCTCTTCTGTGTGATTTGCGAACTACTGCACATAGAGTGATGTTTACCCAATGTGCACTCACGAGTAGCAGTTGCGGATTCCTACGTGAACAAAATATATATATATATATATATATCTTTTCTCACAATTTCGATAAACCTCATATCAGGGCTTCAACCCCGAGAGATAGAATAAGGTATTCACAGGCCAATGTATCCATTTCAAACATATCTCTCCAATTTCCCCAAAAATTCGAACCACATATTTTCCATTCCAATAATGCAAAGATAAGTTAGGCAAATTAGTGGGGGAATTTTATTCCACTATCTTCAAGAATTGAGTAAATTCCCATTAAGATTGATTCACCCAAAACCCAAAAAATAGTGGGATGAATTTCTCAATTATAGCATGTAGGCATGTCTCACTTTGGTCTTACTTTCCTTGGAAATCTCTCCTTGTGCTTAAGGCTGGATCTAAAGGAAAACTGATAAAATAAAATAAAATAAAAAGAATATTAAAGCATATTTCCTACCAAATAATCAATTGCTAATCCTCTTTTCTTTCTCTGAAAAGACCTTATTGTGCCTGCTTTATGGTAAACATATGCTGCTGTCGTTATGCCCTGTGAGATTGGCAATGTTTTGCTAATAAAGAACGAGTTAGGATGTTGGGGGACCAAAATTAATGCTGACTTTGGTTCGAGGGATTGCCACTACAAGTCTCTCTCACGAACATATTCAACAATGCTTTCACTTTTTTAGTTGAAAACTGCTTGCACCATTAGTGAATATAAACCTATTCTTTTAAAGTGTGATGAGATTTGACTTTATTATTCTTATCGCGTCATCTTTAAGATGCTCGATTATTAACCTTCTCGCTTAATTTCATCATTTTCTTATCTTATTCTCCACTGGGTTTGTGTTGATTAGACCTTGACTTTAACAGCATGTAGCATTTGGAATTTATGGTCAAATAGAAATGAACATATTGTGTCTAATCCTCATTTAACCAATGTTTCGAGCAGAAAAAAAATGTCATTAATTCAAGACTTGTAATATGAAGGACTCCTAATGCAAATAATTAAGTCGTGGTAGAAAATTTGAAAAGAAATTGTCGTTTGCTCGATCATAAACACGTGGCATATATTTTCAATTTCGTCGCCGCACTCAAAAAGTGACATACTTACCTACAAGGAAAAAAAAAGACGTAAAATTGCTATCCATTTTTAACGTTCGCGTAGGATTGATAGCTAACAGTAAAAGTAAATTGAAGTTGTATGACCTTCTCGCGACAAATTAAAGTTGGAATAACCTTTGCCAAGCCTTTGGAGCATCTGAAAATTGTTATAAAAAAGCACTAACAAAATGCAGTAGCCCATGTATTTTTATTTCATTCCATAAGAGAAAAAAGGAAATAACCCTTTTGAAAGCACAAGGTCGGTCTATTTTGGGACCAACAATTGAAAATTCTCTTTTCAATGAATTGAAGATTTTGAAACTTTATATTAGTGGATGTCAACATATTCAACATCCCTTTCAATTTTGTGCCGGAAATTTGCTTAGCACCAAAGATTTATATGCTAGTTGCATAAAGGGTGGCTATGGATGATTGAATGCGTATGTAATACGCTACGATAATGTCTATTTACAAATATTATAATTTAAAAAATATTGTATTTTTTTTAAAAAACTAAATACTAAATTCACAATATTAAATGGTGTGTCAAAGCTCAAAATTGGGGGGAAAGAAAAAACGCTTTGGATTATTCATTTCGATATTGATTTGGTACAATACTCAAAAAGCTCAAACAACAAATCGATCTGTCTAAAACTCAAACAAATAGTCAAAATTCTAAAATTTGTGTTGATAAATGCTCTTGTTAGATAAAAAAATAATATTTAATGAATGGTACCAAAAGGCAAATGTTATGTTTTTTTCATTATAAGCACAATCGTTGATGATTAAAAGAAAATCGAAAATTATTTTTTAAACTTTAGGGGATTAAATCTTTTTCAAAAGACGTGTAGTTATCTTTATCAAAAAAATGAGTTTAATCTTGTCCACGGAGCTTCACATCATACAAAAATCGGAGTTGCAGATACGTGTTCTCACGAACACTTGCTTCAATTTATTTGAGTGAGGTCAATTCATGCCTTGACTTGGTATTATGTGTCAAGAAGACACATATAGCTCCGAAAATGATGAAAAGAAAACAAAACAAAACAAAAGCTATGAACAAGTCTCATTCAATAATTGAATGCTTTAAATTTCTAAGAAAGAAATTAGAGCATATGGCAATCATTCAACCAAGAATTCAAGTGAAAAAATCCATGAGAGAGACCCACGGAAACAAACAAACCGTTCCACATATTGGTATTCAGATGTATCATAATTATAGATAGACCCC
>CAIGRF010271560.1:5253-18268 GCA_903798235.1 Fraxinus ornus
TTTTTTTTTTTTTTTTTGAGTTTCTGATTATGCTGCACAGGTGATTTGATTTAATTCGGAAAATTTGTTTTTCTGGTATTTTTTCATATAATGGAATATGAACTGCGCTAGCATAGTCAGATTTTGTTGATATATATCGGTTAGTTGAATCGATAGGATTTATTTTAATTATTTTGGTATCTGTTTCTTTGTCTGTTGTTTTCGGGAGGGCATACGATTAAGTTTGTTTACATTTTACTTATTTCTGAATTTTGTGCGCAGGTATCACGTTGCCAAAGAAATTTATGAGAATTCGTTTATTCCCTCGAATATCAACGATCATTGTACACCTATTCACCTAAATCTTGTGGTAATCTTTTTTAATTTTAAATTATATTTTAATCATGCCATGCATAGTTTTCTTGACCCGAGGCTCTGAAATCTTATATAGTTGAATTGAAAGGCAAGAATCGATTGAATTTTATTCTTGCTTTCTGCTCGATGTTTTGAGATATATCACTAATAGATAGACAGAAAATTTGTGCATGTTCAACCGATGTTTATGTATGGTGTACTTAGCTATTTCTAGATAGCTAGTGGATTTTTGTTGCAGAATGTGTGTAGTCATCCAACCTGAAGTGCTTCACTTATTGATATGATAACAATGTAGAGTAAGGTTTTGATGAGATGGGATTTGTGATTGCAATTTGAACTTAGCTATCTGTGTCCCCTCATTGAAGGAAGATTTCAAAAAATCTTCATTTTGGAAGCATCATCAAAACTTCTAAGTTTTTGGTACCAAAAGAACACCCTGACAAAATAAAATTTTAGAGGGATAGAAAAAATCGAAAGATTTTAGAAGTGCAATTTTAATTGCTACATCTGGTCAATAGGTCCAGTAGTAGTTAACTGTTTTGCTTTCTGTGTTCAGAAGTTCATATTTTGAAGTGTGTTTCCATTATTCCTTATTGTAGTGACTTGCTTTAAGGGTTGGTTTGGCAGGCAAGACATGGAACACGTGCTCCTACCAAGAAAAAGTTGAAAGAATTAGAAGCCTTGTCCACCCGGCTACAATTCCTTTTGCAAAGTGTAGAAGAGCAGAAGAAATCTTTACACAATATTCCTGCGTGGTTATCCGGATGGAAATCTCCTTGGAAAGGGAAGCACATGGGTGGAGAGTTGATTAGTGAAGGAGAAACTGAACTGTATGAGCTTGGGATTAGAATCAGAGAAAAATTTCCAGAGCTGTTTAAAGAAGAATACCATCCAGACATATATCCAATAAAAGCTACCCAGGTTCACTATTTACAATTTACTCTTACTATGAAACTAGAAATTCATATTTTGTTAAAGCTATATGTGCCAAAGAAAAAAGAAATGCAAAATGACCTTACTTCTTTCAAGTCAAGCCTCTTGAATTGATAAGCAACTAACTGATGATATAAGCCCCTTATGCGATGACATTTGCTGTTGATTATTCATTGTGTTGCACGAACGCTTCAACTAAGATGACATGTCCGTGTTGGACACGTTTTGGATACCGACATTTCTCTGACATTCGACCACGATCATTTTTCTTTCTTTATTAGAAATTTTATATATTTTTAATTCAAAGTTAATTATTAAATAACAAAAAAGTACTCATAGTTTAAAGAATTCAAAAGAAAAATTAATAACAAGTATAAAACTAAACTTATATTATATAAATGAAGAGTTTTAAAGAATTTAATCAACGTGTCGATAACGTGTCGTGTCTATAATTTTTTGAAAAATTGAGTCGGCGTGTCGGTTTTTCATAGATTATTTATCTCTAATCTTCGCATGTTTGACGAACTTTTATAGTATAATATATGAAACTAATGCATTGACTTTATGATCATTGCTGTTGGATTGTTCATCCTAGACCTTCTTATGTGTGATTGGACATGTAGGTTTCTCGAGCCTCAGCTAGTGCTGTGGCATTTGGCATGGGGCTGTTTAGTGGGAGAGGAAATCTTGGATTAGGGCGTCATCGAGCATTTGCAGTTACCAGTGAAAGCCGTGCAAGTGATATAATGTTGAGATTCCATGATTGTTGTCAAAACTACAAGGTAAGATCATCACTTGGCATTTATTGGTAGCATATTTTTGCAATTCTATTAGCCTATGCTTTTTGTACTGCTATAAGTACTGTGTAAATCTGGGTTGGGTTTCAATGTTCCAATTTTCTTTGTTCATTTTGCAATATTTAAGAGCAATACGTTTAACTGTAACATACATCTCTCGTGAGATTAAGAAGAGATTTTGTGTCACATGCGCCGTGATGGGATTGTCACTGGGTATTCCTAGATAGAACTTTGACAGGACAGTCAATATCACTGATGACGATTGTGATGGGGTTTGAATTTAAAGCTGACCTGTAATTTTCCTTCATTGCAGGCATAAACTAGAAGGTATATCATGATTTATTTTCCTGTCTCCATTTTGTGTTAATCTAGGAAATTTCCATTCTGTCATCTTCACAACTCCGATTTCTGCTAGGAATTTTAAATAAAATGGCGTAATATTTCTCAATATTGCAGACAATTGATATATTGATAGTCAGCATATTGAAATTTTTATCTAAATTGCTCTTTCAAATTCTCCAATTCTTCATCTTCTCTCATTTCTCCATTTTCCTCTCTTTTTATCTCTCTCTCTCTTTCCATTTGTACAAGGTAGATGATAATTTATGCCCCTTTTTATCATTTAATGACTGGATTGCAAGTGTATGATACATCAATTACCAGATCATAGTTATCAGATTAAGTTCTACGTATCAGTTTGAACCTTGAGTCTTATCCTTCATAACCTAAACAACTAATGAGGGCTGCTTTAAATTTTTCTTGAGTTGCAAAGCCTTCTGACTTGTTGACCATTAACTGGCCAGTTTTTAAAATAGAAGCATTTCAATTATGCATATTGACTTGAAAATAGGACGTTATTGTGACATTTAGCCCCCGTTTCAGTATTTCTGCCATATTCTAGATCTGATATTCTTTGGTGCAGTTTACTATTAGGTGCCTCTCAGTGTCTTTACATTGATCACTAAGATGATGCTGGATAACACAATCAGGATTTAATGACAAAATAATCAAGTACTTATTTGAGAACATTTAAGTGGTATAACTTAACAGGTAGAGACAAGACAACTTAAAATTCGGAAAATATCTCCAGTGATTATAGCTTGACTTAAACTGGAAAATGGGTGTGGCCAGGGGCGGACTGAGGGGCGGCCGCCCGTGCTGGATCCGTCGGAAAAAAATGGCTTATAAAGCTTTGATGAATAACGTTAGATATTTGTAAATGTAATAATTTGGAACAATAGGTTGTGAGGCTTATATGGTATTGTGTTAGTTTTACATGCAAGAGGTACAAGGGTCGATTCCAAGAACTTCTCCTCTTTCTTTGAATTTTTTAATTTCCAAATTGCTCAAAGCAAAATTTTATATCATATTTGCAATAGGCAAGATTTGAACCCATTCTCTGCATGTGGAAATGTAATGCTTGTCCACTATGGCAATTGAAGAATTTCGGCAATAAATGCCACAAGAAATTATATATTCAATTTAGAAAGTAATAGACTACTTGTTGTAAAAATTATTATTATTATTTTTAACTAAAATTCAATATTGCAATGACTTAATAGTTGAACCAATGATTTGTACAATCAATGATCTGGTTGGTTATAATAACAATGCATAATATATATTTTTATTGTTAAATTTTGTCAATTTATTTTGTAAAATTTAAATTTAGACAATCTAACTACTATTTTATTTTGTTAAGAGTTCAAAACACACATTTTTTAGATAAAAAATAGTTCTAACAATGATTGTTTTAAATACTTTGCATAAGCTTTGCCTAACTTTGGAATTAGTATTTATCGTTTAATTATGTTTTACATATAAGTTTTATCTTGTCTCGCTTAAATCTATCACAACTTGAAACTTGATCATAAGTATATGATTCAAAAAATGTATTTTTTTTCTTGTTATTTTGGATTATATTTTCATTGTATATGATTTTTACGTTTATATTGAAGAATTTTTTAATATTATTTAATTAAAATAATCTCGTTATTGCGGCCTTCAGCTACCAACAACCGCCCTAGCTGACTGGGTCTGCCCTGGGTGTGGCATAAAAGGCTTTCAATGTAACATAAAAGTTGAAATTATTTTAACAAAATATATAATATAGTATGTACGTGCACCCTTTTTTTTTGTTTTTTTTGGATGTAATCAATTCAATAGGTGAAATTGACTGCCAGCCACAATTTTCAATTATTCATGTTGGAACAGTGAAGTAATTCCTCTGATTGGCACTCAATAATTTAATGTTCAGTCTCCGGTCTTCAGTTTTCATACTCTACATTACCAAAGGCCTTCTCACTCTCAAACTTTATATGGCATGAAGTTCCTCATTGAGTGTATTAAAATTTGTTCCCTTACATGGTGAATTGTGCACCTTTAAACTTTGGAATATTGTAGTACTGCCTTGCTCGGCGGTTAATCTTCTTTTGTCATTCTAGCTTTGAAATATATTACAGCATATTGAAAATGCGGTATCTTGTTTGCTGGTCAAATAGTTTGTGGAAGAAAATGATTAGCTAATGTGGATGATACTACTATCCAAGCACCATTAACCAAGCAATTCTAGACTTCCATCATGTTGAAGAATTACTTTTAAATCATTAACTTTTATACCTGGATACAGGCTTTTAGGAAAACTCAAGAACCATTTGTTGATAAGCTCAAGGAGCCCTTATTAAATGAAATTGCACAAGAACTAGCAAAGCGCTGGGGTCTGAATTTTACAAGAGAAGATACATCATCTCTGTGGTTTCTGTGCAAACAGGTAATACATCAGCCATGTTATTGAGTTCTACACTAAATTTTTCTTTCAGATTTTGAATATAATCATTCAACAATTGACTGCTAAACCAGGAAGCGTCCTTATTGAACACAACTGATCAAGCTTGCGCTTTATTTAGTCCATCTCAGGTATTAGTTTCACCCCCTTTGACTTCCTTTACCGTAAGCCTTTGGTTGTAACATATCAACCAACCTCTTAAATTGCTATTATATGTCAACTTTCCTTTACGTGGATAGGCTTTCTGAGTAGGTGCTCAGTTTGAGATCTATCTTTCTGTTGCAAATTGAGTCTGTCTAAAATACAGTGATACAATAATGATTGACATGATGAGAATGCTGTATTTCTGGATTCATGCTCACAAACCTTCTAAAAATGCTCATCTTAGGTTGATTTGTTGGAGTGGGCAGATGATCTGGAGTTATTCATACTGAAGGGCTATGGTAATTCACTGAACTACCGAATGGGGGTGCCATTGCTTGAAGATGTCATCCAGTCGATGGAGCAAGCTATTAATGCTAGAGAAGGTGAAGTTAACAATACACAAGGCATCGATGATTTTGTGGTTATGCATCCTAAATTCTTGCCTTTTCTTGAATAGCATTTTTTTTCCTTTCCTATCTTATTAGGAGGATTAGAAGTTCAAACTGAAAGGCATGAATTCAGAAAACTAATTATGATGCAGAAAATCTTAATATCTTTATTATATTTTCACTTCTAATTTGGAAGTTGTTCTCTACTGGTGGCTTGGAAGATCCACTTCTAGTTGGATTCTCTCTCTCCTTTTTTCTTTTTTTTCTTTTTTGGTGATGGAGGAAGGGGGGAAGACGTAATACACGGGGGCTCCATTAGCAACCTAATTGATCATTAGTTGACAATTGCTACATCGATGTTGACGGATTAATTCTAAATGGATTTTGATCAATACAATAAGATATATGTATGTTAAATGGATTTAATTGTTGACAATCTCTCCTCACTTCAGTAGTGTTTAAAAAATAATCTGGGATTGAGGATTCTATGCATTAGCCTTTGTTTTTGAAAATTAAACTTCTTTTCTTTTGTTTAAAACATGCGATACAAGTAATTTTGTTACTTGTTTTTTTTTAAGGGCATAGGATTAGCATCAGTAGTGAGTGCTCGTATTCTGCCGGAATAAGAGAAGAAAAACTGGGTAATGTTTCAAAGGGGAAGGTTCCTACAAGTACTACAGCTTGGTTGCCTCCGTCAAGAAGCTATTGTTTTGCAGATAAAATAATGTCTTGTCCCTAACACTGATAAATGGGACTAGCTGTCAAAACAGTGTAGACGTTCAATCTTGCAATTAACTTTATTTAAATGATGGCCGACTTCTGAGTTTGAGTATTCTTAGGCAGAGATTTGTTATCAGATGTGGGTCACTGTAGACCAAGAAAATATCATAAACAAAAAATACTGAGACACGCTTAGCTAATTAAGATAAGCAAATCCTCTACATCTTCCAAATAACAATGGGCTAAACTAAATGGGAATAGATTGAATTAAATAGAATATTTGGTTTGTTTACAAGAGTTACATATTTGGGTCCTTTAAGTCATTCATTAATATTATTAGATGGATCTAAATTGAATAGCAATGGATAGATTGAGATGAAGTGATGGATTTAGACGAAGATTGCCGCCACTAGTCTGGTGGCCCAGTTTTAATTTATTTGAATGGAGCATTGGGCAAATAGATTGCTGAGGTATCGATAGACAGATAATAACAAGAGAGAAATCATAGTAAAATACAGATTGTATCAACAAAAGTACTTGTGGTAAATCAAACCATAGGTTGATAATCTTAATCGTAAATTGTTTGAGGATGTTGTTTGCTGAACCATAATTTTTTGTTTAATTTATTCAAGTGGCAGCATATTGTAAGTTGTGATATAATGCTAACCTCACAATAAATTAAATTAGTTCTTCAAGAAATAATCAATTCGTTACAAATCAAGATCATCCCAACCATTGCATTAAGTTTTTAGTAGTGATGCTGAGCACAAAAACTTTACCGATTTCTGTAATGAGAGTCTACATAATTGAAGATTTGTATTTAGTTTAATGTCTTTCATTCGATTTTTTATTCTAATCTTTAGATCCTTCTGCTTTTTGTAGAAGGACTTGTTCCTGGGAGCTATGAAATGGCCAGACTACGCTTTGCTCATGCAGAAACTCTGCTTCCATTTTCATGTTTAATTGGGCTGTTTCTTGATGGATCTGGTGAGGGCTTTCATGTTTAGATTTGTCTTAGTGGCATCTTTGGTCACTTTCAGTTCTATTATGGCTTCATTTCGACATGTGTTTACTCAATGGGTATCTTGGCTTTTTTCCAGAGTTTGAACTAATACTAAGAGAACATCCTTTGCAATTTCCTCCGAAGCCTCCCCAAAAGCGAATTTGGCGTGGCAGCACGGTTGCCCCATTTGCTGGAAATAACATGCTAGTTTTATATAGCTGCCCAGCCAACAATTCGAGCAAATACTTTGTGCAAGTATTGCACAATGAACATCCCATTCCAATGCCGGTAAGGTCATTGTTATCTATTTTTCAACATATCACAATGCCCTATGATCATCTTCAAGATTGTTTTCATGTCTGATGAAATGTTGTGCACTTATGCAGTCATGATAGTCATCTGTTATAAATATGTTAGAAATGCTAAATTTTCTCGGTCTTGGTGTTCTACGACTGTGTTCCTTTATATTAGGTGCTTCTACATTCTTTTCCGCGCTGCGTCAATTTCCCTCTCAATTTTCAAATAAATCTACACAAGGGTTTTAATAATTTGCTCATGGTCTGTAAATACTAAGTATTTGTTCACCTTGTGTGCTTCTTTCTTTTAGTTGATTAATGCCTTCCTTTTGTTTCTTTTGCTTCTTATGCATAGGGTTGCGAAAACTCTGATGTTTGCCCTTTCGAAATATTCAAGGTACGATTTGCTTATTCTAGAGTTTAGCATGAAGCTATATGTTGGTCACTCATTTCTCTGATTCAATCTTCTATTGCTCAGGAACGAATAGCTGCTCCTCATTTAAAGCACGACTACACAGCTCTTTGCAGTATGGAATCAGATCAAACAGAGCAAACTGCCTCGGTCAGTACATTATCCCAAATGTTAAATTGGCTTTTCCCAGTGAGGAATGACGATAGAAGAGCCCAGAAAGTTGAGCTGTAGTTTTATTAACATAGAGCCGTAACACTTGCATTTTCCCTAACTTGACTATTGCCTCCTGACATTCTTAATTTCCCATTGATCCAGCGGTTCCTTCTAACAGGCTACAGTCTGAGCAAGATCACATCTTATACAACTGTCGTGGGAGCTATTTGTACTCTTTTTTTGGCATACCTATTTATAGCATTTATGAAGTTTTAACTCTTGAGCAGCAGATTGTGTTTCAACTCACAATCCTCTTTTTTCTTTTTTTGGATCTCAAAGTTGTAGATTATGTTGCTATTTTTTTAATAGCTTGTAGCATTTGTTTCAAAGAATAATTTGAGTGTCTTTAGCATTTGTTTGAAATAATTTATCCATGCATATATGTTTAGTGGCTTGAACATCTATTTGTTTCAAGTTAAATGTAACGAACGAAAATATAATTTCGTTTGTTTCATTTTGGTACGTTTTGTTAATTTTGAGATGTTAAAGGACTAATATGAAAATAAGTTTTGTCGTCATTATTTTTTTTATTCGGTCGAATAATCAAATATTCATTTAGCAAGAATTTTCTTAACAGTATTGGACTTATTTTGAAACTCATATTAAATGATGAATTTTGGACCCTCTCGAATTAGGTTCATGATATTGTAGCTCGAAGAATCCATATTAACTTTTTAGGCAACCATCATATGTCACAGGAAATTGACTTTTGACCTTTTGATTTTGAATTAAGATGAAAGCTTTTGAGTTTATTTTAATTGATTTCCTTTGGAATGCTTTATAACCAAATTAATCATTTTTACAGCCAATTCCGTGTGGGTTTCAAAATTTGGTCAGGCAACCATTTGTTTACTTGAAATCCATCCTTATCTACTCTTTGAGAGTTACAAGTTATTACTCGTTAACTCCAGTTGATGGTAGGTTCCAAGTTATTCTAGATACATAAAAGACATAGCGCACAAAATATATAATTATATGCACGACAGCCATATAAAGAAATGCAAAGACCATTTTCACGTCTAAAATTGGAAAGGAATACCGCTTGACGTAGTCACTATCGTATCATTACGGACTAATGTAGGATCAATACACTAAGTTGATCGTTATATGAATTTAATTTTCATTCACACGTTATTTATTATGTTTGCCCATGAAATGCCTTTAATTGTTATTCGTAAATGTTAATGTGAGAAAGATTATAAAAAAAATGTTGAACCCCAACGTTGAGGGCCCCCCACCGCCCCGCCCCGCCCCGCGAGCATCGTGGAGGAGGTAAATCGCGGGATATGACTCAGCGGGTCAGGGTACAAGAGATGCCGTACTAGTGCCCACAAAGAGTCAAATTGCAGGAATCGAACTCTCACACTGCGATTGCTAGCTCAGCTGAGACTATCTCATTCATATCCTTTGCACCACTGAGATATGCCCCGAGGGGCTGAGAAAGATTATATGTTTAACTAATGGTTGCAGAGGTTCATCAGAACTTTAAATAGATCGTTTAATCATCGACGTACGAATACATGATTAGATGTGTGATTATTATGTTCATATAGCTTGTGTAGCCTATAGAGTATTTATTTGAGATGCTCACTCCTATCTAATATTTTCAGAGTTATCGGAGATGGTACAGTAGCTCGACATGAAAGGCATATTTTATTCTAGAGAAATTGATTCATTTATGCTTTAGATTGTCATTTTTTAAGTTTAATAACCCTTGTGGTGTCCAAACATTTGTAGTTTAAGCTTATATTTCAAGACAGTAAATTTTAATGTTAAGACATGTTTTCATGAATTTTTAGCATTCTGCCCTTATTTTTAAAATATTATTACAGTCTGTATATTTAGAATTTCAGCATGATTTTAATTGAAAAATGACCCTCCATGAGTTATCTATCATATGTAATTGAAAACAAGTCCATTAGAATCCTGTGAATAGTTGTCATCCATTGATATGAGTGTAAGATGAAAACATTTCCTTATCAACACAAATGTGACGAGTCTCGTCGGTATCTATGAGCCATTCTCTCGGATTGTCGCCCATGTTTACTTCAAATACAACACCCGAGAGCATCAGTTCAGACATACTATTAGACATTTACCTTCCTTGGTCAAGTACACTTGGTCCTTTTTTTTTATAATTTTTCTGTTGATAGTCCTTAGTGATATGATTTGGCTTACCGTAGTTATAGTATTCTCATTTGAATTTCTTGTCCTCACTTTTTTGCTTACAACCAAAGTGCTTCATTTTATTTCTAGTATTCAAATTGGCTTTAACTTCCATTTGTAACTTTTCAAGTTTCTTTTCAGATTTTTATTATCTTTAATTTTCAATCTTACAATAAGGTTTTCAAGTCCCATTTCCTAGTGTTTGTATTTCAGATAGTTCTTGAAATCTTTTCAAATTTGTGGTAATTTCTCGATAATCGCAGCAATCTAAAATGACTTACTGAGTTTCATTCCTTCCGCATGTATTTCGTATAGGATAATTTGTAGCTCTTGAAATTGATCCATCACTATTTTGGAATCCACCAATTTGAAGTTTATAAATTTATCGACAACGAATTTCTTTAATCCAACATCTTCCATTTTGTACTTCTCTTCTAAGGATTCCCAAAATATTTATGTTGTCTTGATTGAATTATATGCACTGTATAATGTGTTGTCAAGATAGTTGAGAATGTAATTTTTGCAAAATAACTCCACGTGTCTCCATGCATCAAACAATACTCGTCATTGAGGATTTGTTTCCCATATTCAACAATTTGAGCATTTTCACTCAAGAATTTCGTCGAATTCAGAATTGTGAGATAGAATAATATCTTTGTTGCTATCTCTTAAAATCTACTTGATTACACCCAAAGAATAATGCAGTAGTTGTAGTACAGCTTTGAGGTGTCGTATCCACAGGAAGATGAAAAATGCTTAAGGGTTCCAAAAATGGATGAGTTATCGTTTTAAATTTGTAATAAATTCAATGTTGAAGTAGCAAAGTTAAAATCAATGATTTGAAGCAGTGAAGCGTCGGAATTCCCCTAATTGGATCGGATCATTCACATCAATTATTCAGTTTTATAACTCAATTAGAGACTTTCATCACGACACTCTAATCGGAAGATATGACGTTACAAATCAATTTAATTCAAAAGTAGTTCTAAAATCTAGACTTCGTATGACGCATTCGTACAATTTTATTGAAATTAGATTCAAAGATCGACTATATACTTCAAGTATAAAGCAGTAATTGAATACACAAATAAAATAATTGAGATTAAATTCAATAATTAGTTCAATTCATCGATAGAAAAGTCTAGCTAAATCTATGATTAATTTAGTAAAAGTTAAACCAATCTAACATAGGTTCATGAAATTTAAACTTAATAATTATTTCGATTGAACAATGAAAAAAGCATGACTAAATTCATGAAAAATCTAATAAGAATTAAACCAATTTCAGTTTAAACTTATCAAAATGGAAGTCTAAATTCTAAAAGTATTCAACAAATAAAGACCAAATTACATTAATAAAGGATGTAAAATCACCGAATCTAATGAGTTCCTTTGTAACTTCAAAAAGGGTTTTAGTTTCTCATGGAGATTCTTGAATCAAAGAGGAGAAGAACGATGAATAATCAAGAATTGAGGCGTTCTGGGGTGTTTTGGGGTGTATTTAGGGTTGAAAAGTTAATAAAGAAGTTGTTTCCATAAGAGTTTTACGTAAATTAGGAAACTGGAAATCGTGCCTCATAAATACTCTATGAGACTGCATAGTTATAGGTGTTGCGGTCACATATAAGGCTTAAATTGGCCACAGAAAGTTGCTGAAGGGTTCTATGCGACCGCATAGGTTTAGAGTTTTTTCACCGGATAGTTTTCAATATTTTCATCATAACTTTCTATTTCGATGTTTGATTGAGGTTATTCAAGATGATTTTGAAAGAAAACTCAAAGGGCTACAACTTTTCTTCATATACCATCTTCAAATTCAATCTTTTTCCATGTCAAAAACTGGTCTCAATATGAGGCTGAAAATCGATGTAAAACTTTTCAGCTTGAAAGTTGATATGTGATAATGTCTTGGCTATACTTCATCACTTTGAGTCCTTTCTTCATCCAATTGACTTCTAACACTTTCGAATCTTCATCATAAGGTTAGAAACAAGTTTAAAACATTTGTACTTTAGTCCCTAAACTTTTGTTTTCCTCCATTTTGGTCATTTTTCACTTGTTTCTCCTTATTTCAGTTACATTCATCACTTTGTCCTGCAAAACATAAATTACATTGAATTAAGTTATATTCTAACAAATAAATCAACAATTTTTCATGTTTTGACAGTGAGATAAGTGTGTAAAAATGTACTTATCAAACTCCCCCAAACTTGAACTATTGTTTATCCTCAAAAAAAAAATATATATATAACTCAACTTTACGTGCAACATGGTCTAACAACACGCCATGTCTCAAGTTTGAAATTTGGTAATCAAACAAATAAACAATTGCAATAGTGCAATAATTAAATCAATCTTCGCTTGTTACATGCGTTGACGTGTGTGTGTGAAAATTCATATTGACATGTTAAGGTTGTGATAGGTTCAACACTTGACCCATAGTAGTCAAATATATCCTTTCCTTGCTCGAGAGATACACACACACCCCAAACTTATGATTTTCACTCAATTTTCCCGGAATGCATCCTAAACTGAATTTACTCAATTCTATCATTACTCTCTCTTAGTTTGGATAAACCTTACTCCTACAAGTTCACACTTTAACAAGTCGAGATTCTCCTATATTTTTTATTGCTTTAACCCTTAAGACTAGACTGAGTTACTTGTTTCTTATCAAAGGTGTAGTTTTGTCAACTAGATGTCTTGGGCGTAATCAATGTCTTTGAGTATATATATATATATATATATTTTTTTTTTTTCATTTTCATTTTTTTTAAGTATCTTTTTTTTTGCTTTCTATATA
>CAIGRF010271606.1:0-26602 GCA_903798235.1 Fraxinus ornus
AATCATATAAAGCATAGATGTATAACTCTATCATCTATCAAACCTTACAATATTTATTCTAATGTGTTTAAACTCTATTGTCTCTCTCGATAACAATAAAATTCACTAACAATTCAATTGGTGATCAAACAATTGAAAAAAATGATAAAAACAATAATAAGCATCCACAAATCAAATCAAATTAAAGTCAAAATAATTAATTTAAAACTAAAAGTATCATAACAAGGGTTCATCTCATCCTAGCAATGTATAAAATTAGTCTAGCATATCGAAATTACAAGAAATCATATTTAAGTGAAAAGATATAACTCGAATTTTTGATAATTTGAGAAGATGAAGATGGATCTTAAAATTTTGAATCTCCTCAATGGTTTCTTAATGAATCTCCACTTTCGCCTTCTCTTCTTTGCCCAAAAATCAAGTTTGAGTATTCACTTGACTGAATTCTTGTAAGTCATTTTTAATCCTCTCACAAAAACTTTGAATTCTCCTCCTTTGATGATAATAATTTTTTAATATTGGAGTATAATATGTACATGAGAGCTTTTCCCATATGTATTCTACTGTTCTCTATTTGTAGAGTCAAAAATTGGTTGAAAATCATGTCCAAATTGATTTTCAAAAGAGTTCTAATCGAATAAGAAAAGTTGTCATCGCGCGCGGATTTTTTGTTCTCTGCAAAGTAGTCAGTATTTTTGCCATAACTTCCTCTCTCGATATCCGATTGTGCGATTCAAAGTGAAATGGAAAGCTAACTCAAATAGATACAACTTTTATATAAACATGATTTTTCCAGTTCGGACGTTTACTATGCCAGAAATCAGTTTCAATCTTCAACTAGAAATCTGGAATATAACTAGTGCGATTGAAAATTGATTTTGATCATATTCCATTCCTTTTTGAGTTCTAATTCCATCCAATTGTCTCCTAGCAATCTTCAAAGTATGATTTTGTGGTCCGAATCAACTATTGAATATTTGTAACTTGGTCCTCAAACTTTGCATTTTGCCATTTTCACCAATTTCCGCTTCTTTCTTTCGATTTCTCGTTTAACCATTAAGTTTTACCTATATAACATAAAATACAACAACTTAGGATATATTTTGTCAAAAGAACTATCAAATGTCGATATTTTAGGACCCTAAATAAGTGTATAAAATACACTTATCAAATACCCCCAAAGTTAAATATTTGTTTGTCCTCAAACAAAATTATAGTCTAAATACTAACAAACACACATGTATGCAAAAGTATTTGGTTAAACAATCTAGCTGTTTATCTCAGTATTTGAAATTATAGTACTAAATCTACAAACTGTTTCAAAGTTACAATACCAAACCAATATATAATCTTCCAATGCAAAAATCGACGTGTGTGTGTGTGTGTGTGAAGAACTAAGTAGATATCATGACTTTACAAGTTGCTTCAGTTCCCAGCCCTTTGTGGTTAATTATATCCTTTCACCTCTCGTATTATTCACACACCCCTAAACTTGTTCTTTTTTCACTCTTTTTTCAGTGTATAATCTAATGTTGAATTTCTCATTACTATCCTAACCCTCTCCAATTCAAGTGCACTCTACTAATTGCAAGTGAACACATCAATAAACAAGAATTATCTAATTCTTTGTTGCTTCGATTTCCAAAATTCAATTAGGCTGATTATCTTTCATCAAAACAAATTTCTTCAAACAAGTATTTGGAGCTTAACCAAGGCAGTTAGGGCTTTCTCTTTTTTGATTCATGCACTTGCTTTTTTTTTCTGATTTTCAAATGTATTTTTTTCTTTTTTGTATTCCCCCCATTAAGTTTTCTAAATGACTCATGTAACAGGCTTTAGGTCGATGACTCCCAAATCAGATGACTTTAAGGCACCAGGTTTTAAACACTCTTATAGACTTAATAACCCAAGTCAGAAAGGCTTCGAATAGAAGTTTCACATTGTTTAAAAACATATGTCTCGATCAGTGCAATGTCCCTTATTAAACACATACTCAAGCAAAATCGACCTACAACTTAAGATTTTCACCAAATTTTATCTTGTTAATCTAAGACAATCCACACAAAATGTTTCACACATGAAATCTCTGTTCACATCCGTATCTTCCTCCAACAGCAAAATCACTCCCAAACTGTGCTAAATTTGGTCTATGGATAAATAATTTGGTACAATTTGGATAAAACATCTATGTTAAATCTATCAACCTATCCAACATTTTAATCAACTCATAACATCACACTCCTAACTTAATTCTAATGCACGTATAATATCTAATTTTGCAAGGTTAAGTCTCAATCAGTTTGGCACACATCATATCTACAGTTTATAAATAAATACCAAATCTCAAATTTGATAATCATTGCCGGCCAAACTATCTAATCCACACAAACACACAACCTAAAACAAGAAAATATTTTTTTTTTTCTGTGTTGAAGATTTCAAAAAAAAAAAAAAAATTTAATTTATTTTTATTTTTTATTTTTTTGTATTGTTCTATTATATACTAAAGCAATAACGAAAAACAAACACAAAAACAAAAAAAAAAAAAAACACAAAAAGTAAAAACTCAAAGTTTTTTTCACCCCCAAACTTAAAATCGACATTGTCCTCAATGTCATAAAGCATAAATAAGAACATAAGGGGACGGGGAAGAAAATGAAGAAGGTACTCCCCGAATTTTTCTATTGAAGGCATGAGACATTATGTGTGACGGCTAGACAATCTTTTCTATCATGTTTTTCCCAGAAAGAATTGCAAAGGTTCTTAGGCCAAATAAACTTTTTGAGACGTTTTATCTCCAATTGTGCAGGATGAACGAAAGTTTTTTCGCCTCTCTTAAAGCTGAAAAAAAGACGAGTTTGTCTGGAAGGGAGAACATCAAAAGGCTTTTGATAGCCTAAAGTTATATTTGTCAAGTCCACCAGTGTTGGTATCACCTATCTAAGGACGGCCAATGAAAATGTACATATCGATTGAACAAGAATCAATAGCCAGAATGGTCGTGCAGGAAGATCAGTTTGGTAAAAAAAAAAAGAGCGATCTATTATTTGAATAGGCAGTTAACAAAATGTGAATGTAACTACTCTACTGTTGAAAAGTTATGTTTAACTTTATATTTCACGTGTACTAAACTAAGAGCCTATTTACGACTGTGACTGTTTATTTGATTTCTAATATTAATTTGATTAAGTATATGTTTTCTTGCCCCATTTTACACCAAAGGATAGGCCTTTGGACTATGGCATTGTCGAAATTTGAAATACAACACAGACCTCAAAAGGCAGTCAAAAATCAAGCATTGGCTAACTTTTTGACCGATCATCAATGCCTTGATATGCTCAAAGAAATTGAATTGGATGTGGATTCATTCGAATTAAAACTTTGGGTTTTGTACTTTGATGGATCAAAAACTTCCGGAGGGGCGCAGGGGTAGGAATTGTTTTAATAAATCCTCTAGGGGTTTATTACAAATTTTTCTTACACTTTGGATAGAATATGTATCAACAATCAGGCTGAATATGAAGCTTTGATTGTAGGATTAGAATTGCTATTAGAATTGGGAGTAAAGAATATAATCGTTAGGAGAGATTCCCAATTAGTAATTTACCAGTTGATTGGTGATTTTAAATGCCAAACTGATTCTGTCATAAACAGGTACGAAATGGCCCAGGAAGTATTAGAAGAATTTGATAAAGTTGAGCTTCAATATGTTAGTAGGATGTATAACGATTTGGCAAATGAATTAGCCCAAATGGCGTCAGGTTACTCAAAAATGCTAAATGTAGAATCCACTTGTGAGTATGGAGTAAGCTTACCCGTAACACAGCGGAGGGCGAGAAAAATCAATGTTCATTGCATAGAAGACGGGGATGCAATAGATTGGAGGGACGAAATAAGGAGATTTCTAAAAAAACCCAACAAAAAGGAAAATAAAAAAATGAAACTACGCTCATTAAATTACATACTAATAGACGAGGAGTTATTCAAGAAACGTCCAGACGGTGTGTTATTAAAGTGTGTAAGTTTGCAAGAAGCCAAAGTAATCATGGCTGAAGTGCATGAAAGAATATGTGGATCTCATCAGGCTGGCCAAAGAATGAGGTGGTTGATTATTAGGAAAGGATATTTTTGGCCCAAGATGGGAGAATCATGTGTTCAGTATGCAAGGAGTTGTTTAGCATACCAAAAGCATGGCCCAATACAAAGAGCGCCTCAAGAGAGATGGCACCTATTATTAAGCCCGGCCGTTTAAAGGTTGGGCGATAGATTTGATATGGAAGATTTATCTTCCATCGTCCAAGCAACATACTTTTATAATAGTTGCAACGGACTTCTTCACTAAATGGGTAGAAGCAATACCTTTAAGGAAGATCTCTCAGAAAAGTATTACAGATTTTATTCGTGACCACATTATCTATAGGTTTGGAATACCACAAACCTTAATGATGGACCACGAAACTTCTTTAAATGGGGATCAAGTGAAAGAATTTTTGATCGAGTTTGGAGTTAGGCTAGTAAACTCCACGCCTTATTACGATCAATCTAATGGACAAGCGGAATCTTCTAATAAGATTATGAAAAATATCATAAGAAAAATGATAGATGAAACGCCAGAAATTGGTATGAATATTTAAATAAAGCTTTATGGGCCTACAGGACATCACGACATTCAAGTACAAAGGTAACTCCTTTTCAACTTACTTATAGAAAAGAAGCAGTGTTGCCCATGGAAATTAACGTGCAGTCGATTAAAGTGGGCATGCAAAATAATTTAAGTAATGGTAATTATGCAGAATCACTAACCCAAAGTTTGTTGGAACTGGACGAGTTGAAATTGGACGTCCTAAATAGACTGCAGGTGCAAAAACGAAAGATGGCTAAATTCTATAACAAAAAAGTCGTAGCCAAGTCCTTTAGCCTGAAGATTTGGTGTGGAAAACAATACTCCATTTGGATAGCAAAGATCCAAAGTACGACAAGTGGTCGCCCAACTGGGAAAGACCATATAGAGTGAAGAGCATATTGCCTAACGGAGCTTATCATTTAGAGGATTTAGATGGAGCTTATCATTTAGAGGATTTAGATGGCACAAAACATATAAGGTTTATTAATGGTAAGTACTTAAAATGTATGTTCCTTCCATATGGGAAAGTGAACAAATATAGGCACGCACCACATTAACAAAATAAGGTAAATTGAGGGATCACGTTCAGGTAAACGAGAGCGAAATACGTTCGAGATAAAACCTTTCATTATCAAATGTTTCTTACAAATTAAGATGAACAAAATAAGCAGAATACAATTAGCCGCAATTTGAAGCAGGCTATAGTTGTGTCCCTATCAACTACAACAGAAAAGGGAAAATTAGCCTTCATTGCTTTCGTAAATGCATCATTGCAATAAAAGATGGAGAGGCTGAGAAGCACTCTCAACAAGCCATGGGTCTACAACAGAAAAGGGAAAATTAGCCTTCATTGCCTTCATAAATGCATCGCTGCAATGATGAGCAAGAGATGCTGAGAAGCACTCTCAACAAGCAATTGGTTTCACAGCAAGATTTCCCACCGGAGATCATAAATGGAAAGGGTGGTGAGAAGACATTTATTGACCAAAGAACATTTTCTATACCTCTCATACCAAAGAACACATTAAAAGCAGATGGCGAATGTGGAAAGGAAAGAGCCATTTCAGTTGGAAAAAGAAACAGTTGATCTCCTGGATAGGGAAGACCCATCAGTCGAGTGTTACAAAAGATAGCAAGAAAGAAGATGGTGAATATGTAAAAAAATACTCAAATTTATAGAGGCATGAAGGCGAAGGGGCAGAATGAAAACAGCCAGATGCGCAATAAACGAAGTTGAAGGTCCAAATCTTGAAGAGACACCAGAAAGTCAAAAATCTTATTCTACGTGAAGGTGTACTAAAAGAAATGTACAAGGACGGGGTATGAGTTTAGTATTTAAGTTTGAAGAATATTGATAATTACAACATACGTCGATTGTGTTGTTGCAAAATCCATGCAAAGGGTCGGGAAGATTACTTCATTGATAAAATTGGATGCCATTATAAACAATGGCTACCAGTCATAATTAAAGAAATAAAAGTTTAGGACGAAATCATCTTACAAAAGAATGTCAATAAGTAATATGTCCTAATTACAACTTACCCCACATAGAGCGCACCCGTTCCCTAAGTCTTTCCCACTCGTCACCCTGCTCATCAGAGGCCTTAGATAGCTCAATCACAAAGTTTTAATCAACCTTCAGCTTCGTGTAATGCTCAACCAAAAGCTTGTGTCGCTTAACCTCTTGAGCAACAGCACGTTCCTTAGCAGCCAGTCTAGCCCTGTAGTCATCCATTCTTGCTTGGAGCTCTTTCATTTTTGCGGCCAGCTTCATCATCAAAGAATTTTCTATCATAACCTCAGAATAAATCTCATTTAAATAAACCTTGGCCTTCTCGAGCTCTTGGAATAAAGATTCATTTTCATTTGAGGCACGAAAGTACTAAGCATGTTCGGTTTTCAATTCAACATTTCTGGCCATCAAGGAGCTGATTTCAAAATAAATAACCTTCAACATCAACTTGAAATCAATCAAAATCTTGAGCGAGGGAAGCTTTAGTGCTTGAGCCATCTTTGCACTCAGCTGTTCAAAATTATCCTTTTAGACAGAAGCACTGGTCCGATTGACATCCATGTCCATAAAGACAACATACTCAAGCAATGACTGCTTGAGGATGTTTATATTTTCTTCTGAGGAGACAATAGATGAAGCAGAAGGATGACTAGCTGGAAAGGAGCCAGAGGTAGCGCTTGCTTTCACTCGTTCCCAAGAGGTAAGCAGGTCTTGGATGGAGCATAAAATGGCATCAGCACCCTACAAGGAAAATGTAAGCAGTTAGCATTCCCGTTATAGCAAACAAAGAAAAGATAAAAGGCGAATCAAAAGATACCGCATCAACAGCTTGGGAGACTTAGGGCACATCACTAGATGAACCAACCATTTGGGGAGACTTTCCTTTGTCTGAGCCAGCAGCCCTTCCATAACAGGCAAATCTATAAAAATTTCTGCAAAAGTCAAACGAAGATGAGTAATGGGCTGCGACCCAACAATATAGACAAGAGAAGTAACCATACAATCTGTATTACCTTCTGATTCAACACGTGGGAGGTCAGTACCCTGGGAAGATGGAAGTTCTCCAACTGGGCTTGTAGCTAAAATCCCCTCTCCAAGTGACTTGGACGAGGAAACCTTAGTGGAAGATGGTGAAACGAGGTCTGGCAAAGACAAAGCCTTCAAGGGAGAAACGAAACCCTTTTGGAAAATCCAGGCAACACATTAACATATGAAAGATTTGTCACGGATGAACAAGCTCTACGTGAAGAAACAGAGTCTATTACCTTTCTCTTGTGGACGAGAAGAATATCATCATCACCATCATCATCAGGCAAACTAAGCAGAGCTGAAGCTGGCTGTTTGCGGCTAGAAGTATCTTTAGTTGTGTCAATTTGAACATAGGAAGAGCCAGATGGAGCAGGATTTGCTGCGGAATGTTTGACGCGAGCATGAAGGGACCTTGCAGGAGGAACATGACTCTTTGAGGCTGGAGGAATGACAAGAGTGGGGGAAACAAAAAAAGTCTCTGGATTCTCCAGCAAGTGGAAAACACGGTTAGGGTCAGTTACAAATAACCTACACTTCACCGATGAACAGAGTCAGTAAAAAATTGGGTGAGTAACGAAAGTGAGGTTGAAAGAAGCCTTGAGTTAAGAGGGCATTGCGGGCTTCAATGGCCTGTGCCTCTGTTTTGGTAATAATATGGAAATGGTCGGCTAAGCTCTTAGAAAAACATGGAGAAACAGGCCAAGTTTGGCCAAAACCCAACTGACGGGCAACAATTTAGGGAGCATATAGCTCAACACCTACTTTGGCATTTGTCCCAATTAAAATTTCATGGAATAACTCCCTCTCAACCAAGTATTGAACCCAAACAGACAAAGAGGTGCTCACATCTTGCATAATGGAAGGAGGTTGCACATAAATTGGGATTTGATTAGCAGAGAAAGGAAAAAAAATGAAGGAATCGAATTCAATGTGTTAAAGAATGTGAAAACCTCCCTATTGGACATATTTACAAGATTTAGCTGATTAATGAATGACCCATAATAGCTAACTGATCTAGGAGGGGATGGGGAAGCACCAAGTTGTGAAATGCTCTCAACCACAATTGAGCAAGTCAAAGAGGCCCACTGCCAGTGGGAGATGCATCATTTCGCAGTTGGGATTGAAGAGAAGCCATGCCTCTATAAAAAATAGCCAAGAATAATGAGTAAAGGTTCAGGGGCCTACCACGTGCTAACTCATGTGCTATGGGCAAATAAGATATGGAAGGTTTCATACTGGGCACACAAAGGATATATTTACAAAACCAGACCTCGGCATGATTGGGTTCAGTGGTCGTGTTCTTATAAAGTTCTTGCATGCCCGAATAGGAATCAGTAAGTTTCTTGTCAAATTTTGGGGCAGCACCAGTGACTAAAAGGTTAGGAAAGATGGTATTGCCCAAGGGCGGAAGGTTAACTAAAGCACTAACATCCCTTAGAGTAATGGACATTGGACAAAAAGGGAAGACAAAGATATTATACTCAGAAGACCAAAAACTTAAAGCAATGGGGAAAAGCACGGGATCATAAGTTGGAGGATGACGAGCGATCTCTAATAAATCAGAAATCCCAACACGATCAAAAATTGTCTTGGTGGGAGCATGTTTTATCAAGTGCGTATGCCAAAAATGAAAAGTAGCAACAGATTTGGGCCAAGTGCGAATACCTCGTTCCCGAATTGTCTTTAATGGAAAAGGGTTCAGAAAAGGAGGATCTTGAGTGCAAGGTAACAACTGGCCCACCGCGACTTACCCCACAGAATCAGCATCGTTAAATGATGGACCCAGGTAGAATTCATTGAGGTCAGCATTGGCTGAGGAAAGCATGGGTTTTACATATGGTCTTGTGAGTAACACTTGGAAATCTTCGAAGCTAAGAGAGTCCTCTGATGTTCCCATTTACTGCGAAACTTAATATTCTCAGGGATATTGGAGGGCAAGTGTATGAATGAAGAAGCAAGAAGATGAACAATAGTTTTTATAGAAGCACGACGACGCAAAACGGGGGTATAATGGCGCGGAGAGGTGGCGTGACCTTTAATTTATAGTTTCATTATTTGGGATGTAGAAGGTTACCGCCAAGCAAAGGTAAATTTGGATACTCATCCCTTTTTTAGGACTTTGAATGTTGCATAAGGTACAAAGAATGAATATGGCATAAAATTAATAACCAATATTAATTCTGTCATATTGGGGGGGTAATTGTTGACACATAAAAATGCAGCCCAATTAAATGACCCAAGGAATAGAGCCCAATTAAGAAATTCAAAGGATGGGCCTAAAGAAGACCTTATAGAAGGCCCAAGACAGAGTAATGTGGCAAAGGCCCATCATCACTCAAACATGTCAAACACTCAAGCTTTGGGCGATTATGAAACTATATTATTATTCAGGGCGACAGTGCCATCATCGCCCAAGGCTACAAAACGCCCAAGCCCAGGGCGAATTGTTATTATAAGCAACGGTTACTGAGGCAGTTAATGAGCAATCTCATCGCGTCTCATGATCCAAAAATCTCAGTTATAAACGGTTAAATAGCGAAAGTAATGACAATAGTTAAAACGGAAGTTCCATGAAAAGTCAGCCATGATGAAGAAAGTGGGTAGTTACAGGACAACCAGCAGTTCCAGGCGGTTCCACGACAACAACTGTCAAAAGAGTATAAAAGAGAAGAGAATGCATAGAAGAAAATGACCCCGAATCAAACACTCTCGAACAGAGAATATGTAATTTTCATTTCCTTTACTTTTATCGAACTTAACTTTCAATTGTTCTGTGTGCTTGCGCCCCTTTGAGGCATTTCACTTCTCACCGATTGTAAATCTTCATCAATAAAGCACCCATTTTTGGGGACTTTGTCTCAAGAGGTCTGTTCCTTACACAATCGTCTGAACCATCTTTTAATAATTAGTGAGGCCCGACTTTCCACGCGAAATAGAAATATTTAGATGACATTGATCAGCCACCAATTGGAGTAAAAAATTCGAAGGAATCTACTGGAAACCTGAAAAGAAAAAAACTAACAAAATCAATTGAGACGACTGTGAGAAGAAGTGGAGTAATAGGTGAGGAGGGTTTCTCTTTGAAAGTTTTCTTGAACAGGACCTACTGATTTGGGTTTTGAGTGGTTTTGTAATTCTAAAATGTATTAATTATGCTAATTATATAATTTAATTAGTGAATAGAGTATTAATCAAATTAGTTAATTTTTTAGAGTATTTGCCTAATTTCCCCAAAGTTTTAAGCATATCTTCAGTCCAATAGTTATACTTCTTAAGTCAGTTATTGTCTACTCCCTTTACGGCCACAAAATAACATGTCAACATTTCACAAAATATTTTCTACTATTATGTACGCTTCTTATGTGGCTCAAGAACATTTGAATAGGCTAAAAAGAGATATGCATAGCACAAAACACGTGTTCAGTAGTGATGTCAAATTGGACAGGCTTGATATGACCCACCCACGACCAGCACAGAGAAAATGACTCGTAAATCAGTCGATAATCTAGGTGGATCGATTCACGGGCCATAAATACAAAATACTATTCGGGCCTATTAAATTAAGTGGGCCCGACGATCAACCATTGAGCCTTCTAAAATTTAAAAAAAATAAAATAAAAAAATAAATTTAAAAGAAGGAAATATGTCTTCTTTATAACGTTGTCACGACCTTAGGTGTGACAACTGTAATGGCCCGTGATAGACTAGGCTGTCACAGTCCTTAAGGCTTTCATAATTTTATGGGATAATTGCAGCAGTTGTACTAAACCTTTCATCAAGTAGCATATTTTGTTCAAACCTTTCATTTGTGCGACCAACGGTACCAAATCTTACAAAATGTCGCAGCTAAAGTCCAAATGGATTATTTTTGTTAGTTTGACCTTTAGGTGACTAAGAGCTCGTTTGATCTATATTATTATCTCATTAAAATGAAAAATATGACCGTTATCCATCACATCAACATTTAAATTTAAATTTTCTATCTCTTGTGTGGGCCCTAATAACGGCTATATTTTTCATTCTCATTCTACAATAATTTGGCTCAATCTCAAACATGGGCTAAATAATTGATTTTGACTGATTTTAAAAGATTAAAATAGTAATTTTACATTTTTTATAATAAAATAACCAAAATTAGATAATTAAAAACTCATTTCCCCTTCTTCCTCTTCACCGTCAATCTGCAAATCTGGGAAATCAACCAGAGAAAAAGTTATGTGATTAATCAAGAAATCTGCAGGCGGAAATGAAAATTTTGGTGAATTGCCAATAGAAAATCTCTAAAAAATGTGATAAGTGGTTTCTAGTTTCTTATCTCACTGGTATCTTCAAAAGAGTAATGAAAGATTACGTCCAGTTCACACAATTGGATTGTGGAAGACTTCTGAATAGAGCAATTGCTTCATCTTATAAACCTGCTCTTGATAAACTTTAAGTGCACCGACAAATACTAAATCCCGATACTCGCAGGAGTCCTTTTCATTCTGTAAATTACTTCATTCATCTCAGTCACTCGTCCTAACCTTCTTAGGATGTCAATCATGGCAGCATATACAAGACCGTTATGGCGGTAATTCGGATATCTGTTTCTTGCTTCACCAAAGATTTGGTTTTCTGCTTGCGTAGCTGTAACAGATGAGTAGGTGTTAGATACCTTGGCCATCTGATACTCATGGGTTCAAAGTTGGGTGCGGTTGAGCCATCCGGTAGTGGTGGTGATGATTTTGGGGTGGGTATGTATGGAGTGGATGGAGAAGAAGAATGTGGAAATGAGTTTTTAATTTTAATTATTTGATTTTGGTTATTTTATTATAAAAAAAATATAAAATGATCATTTTAACATTTTAAAATCAGTCAAAATTGATGGTCAAAGTCAATTATTTGGTCAACTAACGGTCAAACTAACATAAACCATCCATTTAGAATTTAACTACAACATTTTGAAAGATTTGGTACCGTGGGTGGTACATTTTGTAATGTTTGGTACCGTTGGTGGTATAAATGAAAGATTTGGGCAAAGTATACTACTTAATGAAAAATTTGGTACCACTGCTGCAATTATCCCTAATTTTATTTCAATTGGTATATAATTTAGATATCTTAATTGGTGGAAAATAAATGAAAGATTCTATCCAATAATATCAAAAATGGCACGAGATCTACTAATAGTTTTGGTATCAACAGCGACATCCGAGTCTGCTTTTAGTGCGAGTGATAAGATATTGAATGAAAGAAGGTCAATACTCAAGGAAGACATTTTGAAAACTCATATATACGTTAAAGATTAGATATTCACAGCTAGGAGAATAAAAAATAAAATTATTGACATCATCAATAAAGACTTCAAAAACCTTGCAAAAGAAGTTGTAGAAAATTAATTAACAAACATAGAATAATTTAAACAGTTGAATTATAGTTAAGTAGGTGTCAATCTAGTTGTGATGTACTTAAACTATGTATACATAAATGATTAATAGTTAGGTATGTGACAACCTAATTGAGATATACCTAAACTATAATCACTCAATTGTAAAGAATTATTGAGATTTTTTTATTTTTTTTGGCAAAGTTGAAAACAATTAACAACTTGATACACAAATGTAATCGAGGAAAAAGGTCAAGCGGTTTTCATAAAGTTGAAAAATTCAAAAAAAAAGTTAGATGTTAATAATAAAACTAAGCCCTTGTTTAGTACAAATTAAATTTCAAGTTCTAATCTAAAGTAAAGTCAATAATTAATTTTAATAACATAATTTATGAGATACATAACTTTTCAATCACACATTTTATCAACTTTTATTAAAATTTACTAAAATTTTGATTTTAACCTTCCACCAAACATGGCTAATATAAAAGCATTATATGTGTTTATATTCCAATAAATGCTAAAGCAAACTGCCGTTGGAACTTGTGCTTTCCGATGTCAACATTCATTTGGTCTTGAAAAATTAAGAGCATGTTTGGTAGATATTAAAATCGGATTAAAATTGAAAAACTAGTCGTTATTGTTAACTTTTATTAAACGAGTGAGACCCAATAACGGTCATATTGTCAATTTTAATTGGATTAAAATTGGTACCAAAAAATTTATGTGGTTGAATTTCACCATATACTTTTTATTCAAAATTATACAATAGTATAAAAAATTAATTTAGAGCCTGTTTGGTAGAGATTAAAATCGGATTAAAATTGAAAAACTAGCCGTTATTGTTAACTTTTATTAAACGAGTGAGACCCAATAACGGTCATATTGTCAATTTTAATTGGATTAAAATTGGTACCAAACAAGCTCTAAGAATGATGTCGGGCTGCGAGCCTGCGACACCCTCCCTGACAGCCCCCTCACAATGGGGAAGGGAGATGGGGAGAATTTTTTTGCTTTTTCAATTCATATGGGTCTCATGTAGATCCCACCACAATGTGAAAGAAAGTCAATGAAAGTGTCAAATTTCTTCTATAAAATGGTTTAATCCAAAAATTAATTAATGCTAATGTGGCAGCCACAAGTGATGGCGACAGCCTTAAATCAAGGCTATCAAAATGGATTGGAGGCTAAATTAAGGCTGTCTTTCTTTTCTTCCAAAACGGATTGGAGACCACTTTTTGCAAGGTGGTCCGGCCCGGTTTGGACTGGACGGCTAGCAATTTTCCGGGTCACTGGGGGTCCCCAGGACAATAAAAGTTTTTGCAGTCCAGTTAAGATTCGGCACGCTAGTTAGAATTGTCACAAACCAACCTGTCCATTTTGACACCACTAACTTAATGTTAGGATCCAACATTCTTGACATTGATTTCGTTATAACCCTATGTCCAAAACACTGTAAAGAAAGCATTAAAATCAACAATTAGAAGTAGAGAAAATTCAGAGTACGCAATAATATCGACCATGTTCATTGCTGAAAGGGGAACACATCATTGAAACATGGGTCAAAGTTATTTTGTTCAAGACTTGTATAACTTATTGAACAATTATTTAAATTAATATTTTTTATTTTTTTATAAAATCTATTAAATCACATATGAAGTTTTAAAAAAAAAAAAAAAGTGTTTTTAACTAGATTATAAACTATCATGTCTAGTAGTAAAAACTACTACAAAACCTTCTTTCTCAATAGTTGTATAAGCATGTTTGGTTAAGCTTACAAGTGACTTAAAAGGTGCTCTTTTAAGAAAAACTAATGAGACACACGTGTGTTGTAGTGAAGTTGGCTACGTATTATCGTGGAGTGATTTTTTTTATCATTTTACACAAACTAATTTTAAGCTATAAAACATCACACATAATTTTAGCGCACGAAAATCGACTAACAAATTTATACCAAGCATTTTCCAAAATTACAAGGAATTCTAGCTATACAGTTAATAAATTATGTCAAAACATACTACAATGTTAACATTTAAAACTTGCTCCAAGTAACAGAGATGAATCTAACATGCATTCTAATCCAATTCTGTATTTCCAATTGCTTAACTTTTTGCGATCACTGAAAAAATTAATTAAAAAATTAGAATATATTATTGCAAATGTTTTCTATTTCCTTTATGTATGATATAGGCAAGTAAATTCAGTATCACTAGTCCTACAGACTGAAACTTCGAAAGTATCGAATTCTACAAATGAAATATGACAACTTTTTAACAATGAATATGTTAACAAGGATGACATTACTACAACACATGGGCAGTGCCCTCGTGGGGTTCGAGGGCAACACTGCGGTAGGGTTGACTTGACCGTTCAAGTCGCGGGGATCGAGTGGGCAGCGCCCCTCTTGGGGGTCCGGAGGCAACACTCCCGACAGTGATCAACCTGACAGATCAAGTCGCGGGATTCAGGGGCAACGCCCTGTGTCTCCGTGCTTCACGAAGACACAGCCCATGTCTCCGTGTGGCACAGAGATACGAGCGGTGTCTCCATACTTAGCGGAGACAAGGCCACACGAAGGCATGGGTCGTGTCTCCGCACGGAGACACGCCCGGTGTCTTCGTGTTAAACGGAGACACAGCCACACGGAGATACAGGTCGTGTCTGTGCACGTAGCACGAGCATGGGCATGGACATGGGCACGGAGACACGGCCTGTGTCTCCGTACCGCACGAAGACACAAGTCTTTGTGTTGAGACGTAATAATGCAAGCATGTTGAGAGCAACTAAAGCAAAATTCCCCATTATCCTACCCATGTGATCCAATTTAAGGGACTTGGAAACAAAATTTAAACCGAACAGAAGAGAATTGACAAGAACATTTGACCTCGTTGATTCTTGAGCATCAAAGCTTGGACCAGAAGGGTACGTGCTTGGAACATAGAGATTTTCTAGTGAAATAAATTGACCAGCATCCTGCATAGCACCCACTAAACTTTGTGCTTCTTCAATGACTTTACACTTTTTACCTTGATGTTCAGCCAATCACAAGGAAAGAAAAATACGACTTTGCTCTAAACGAGCAATTGCAGCATCTCTCTAAGCATGTTGTTGTGTTTGTAACATCTATTAATCATAACATCAAAACCCAACATTAACAACTGTTTTGGGAAAAGAGCAAACACAAACACAATTAAATCGTTGTACTTGAATTTGATGTCAAATGACTACCACATAATTCTGATTACATATAGCACCGATTCTCAATACAAACTACAAAATGTCTATTAACCTTCACACCACAATAAAATTTACGAGCATATTCTACGTATAATGATTCCGATTCCAATAACATTTTTTTCCCATTCTCGAAAACTACTATTTATTTCTTACAAATCCCATTAAATATCAAAACCTTTCAACCTTGAGAAAAATACCACTCAATTCATCCCAAATGCACTCACCATTCCTTAGCTTCCATTGTTCTATGAGTGACTGAACAGTATTTGATATACTAAATAATCTTCAAGGATAAAAGGGTTCTGTATCATAAAAATTTCAACATAATCAAAATTTTAAAATATTTGGTATGCATTCTTTTTTAACCGGCAAAGGCGGCCGATAAGTACGAGACCAGCAGTAGAAAATCCTGAGCACTTATCGAGCTTCAAGACTCCAAGAACCTTTACAACCAGAGGTTTTGCAAGCAACTCCAGATCCTATAAAACCCATTGAATCTACAGAAAAATATATAGAATCGACCCGTATTTTCGAATGCCCAAATTGTGAGGACACTTTAAAATTGTATTAAAAAAATGGAAGAAAGACAATGAAATCAGATGTCAAAACGTAGATTGGGTTTGAAAGAGAGATTCTGACCTTGCCTCAATCATCGACCTTGTAGAACTGGATGACGACGAGCTTGACCTTCTCGTGCTTGTGCTCAATCTTCTTTTGCTTGGTGTACGTTTTCTTCTTGCGCTTCTTAGTGCCGCCATGAAAATGGAATAGAAAAGAATTGGAGAAATCCTCTAGAACGACGTCGTTATGGTTGACGATGGGAGGTTGCGACACGTGTACCAAGAGAGACGGCCTCTTTTATATTGTTTAGGATAAAATATGGTCAATACTGAGACAGAAGAAAGTGTAGGACCAAATTTATGCTGCTGGAAAATGATTCAATGAATATAGTTCGTGACTAAGATTAATCAATTCTACAACTGCCTCAACCTCAAGATTTGGTGTCTGCAATCCAATATAGTAGATACAAAAATCTGGAAATGAGTGTTATTCAATTCGACTAGGACTAAGAGCAAGAAAACAAATATATTATTGTCACATTCGTCAAATCAAGCACACATAACATTCGAAAATTTAGCATGGAAAAAGTCGAGCTTCTACTCTTCATGATAAAGATACAAGCCAAGACCAAACCGAGCACATGCTCTGCAAAACGCTATTTCCTCTGCTGAAGCAACGGGATCCGTAATATCTCCATCGCCAGTTGATACTGTTCCAGTCGATTCACGATGTGCCTGCATCATTCATTTGTTGCTATCATTAGAAACCAACTCAGAAAAGCTCTATGGGTGCAGTTGAATGATAGGAATAGAAAAAATAGGCAAATCGGTTAAAGCATGGAACAATATGATTCCGTATGGATGCCATATGAATGATTAGAACATTTCCAAAGAAGCTCTCTTAAAGAATGCTTAACGAAGACTCGGATTATAATTTTGAAATAGCAACTGATTTTGCACTAGTAACAAAGAAGATGCCCCCTTCTACAGACTTGAAGCACCACCAAACCCTCCAGACTGCCTAGTGTTTTATATAAAATATAAAAAGAAAAAAATTGAAAAAATGAGTTACGAGAAAAGATACTATAGAATCCAATGTCCACAATCTCTTCTACTAAAGGCTCCACACTGCTATCAAGGATAGCCAACAAAGAAGACAAATCTGAAATTTCACTATCCGGCAAATTACAATCAATCTGAAGTTCCAATTTATTGTTGACAGTTAATTGGAACTTTTTCTTAAAATGGAAGGTCGTGAAATCTGTGGGCAAAAGCAGAAGAACTTGTCAAACAAGTCTGCTGCTCCCAGAACTCATTTTGCGAAATAAATGGAAGAAAAAGATCTCTATGATACAATTTTTCACAGGATTCTAAATTAAGCCAAAATATTTCTAGAGTTCCAACCATTTGGGTTCATATCATTATTTGCTCCACACAATCCTACCCCATGAGGAAGAATATGCTGAAGGGAATCACTAGAACATTTCCCTAACAAAGCCATGATCCTCATTATGAGGTTTCCTTAACAAAGCTAAGGGATGTGAACTATAGTTCGATTTATAAAATTTTACACCTTGGTCCCAAACACAATATCGTAATTTGACTTGACACAATTTTGGACGACTTGAAAAAACTGAAGCTTTTTACGTTTCTACAAGTTCAACTAGTTGGAAAGTAGAAAAAAGGAGGACAAAGTCCAACAGTTTCCCTTCTTCCCTGCCCCTAGCCTGTACACAAATCAAAAAGTCACCATCCAACACCACCTGCAAACAACAATCACTATCTTATCACTTTGAAAGGTAAATTAACCTAACACCTCTCCAAATATGTCACCTCCCATTACGTACTAACTTTGTAATATATTACAAAGAAACATGCTTAAAGTATAATGCAATACTTGCCAATTGAAAGGGAAATAAGGCTGAGATAGTTACTAACTTGAGATTGCCATGTATTAAGGAGACAACATTTATGTCCACCCATGTAGATGATATGAAAACTTTTTCATGGGTTCTAACACAATATTGATATCAGTTGAATTTTTTATGAGAAAGAAAATCTATACTTCACAGTTCAAACATGGTTATTGACTTCCGAATATCACTGACCGTGCATTGTCAACATCTTTCTTTGCTTGGGACAATTTAGTTTTACCTAGGGCTGGATTGTGAATTTAAAAATAAGGTAGATTTAGCTTTCCAGGAGTAAAAGGCATTTAAGGAGATCTAGATTCCATACCTAAGATTAGAAGTACACAGTTTTAGTTCAAAAGTTCACATCAACAAAAGAATTTCAACGATGATTGTCTTATATAGTTTTTTGAAAGCTTCTAGTAGCATTTTACTTTTATTCCTTATGGTCTGTTGTTTCATGTGAGGGGTATGGGCTGGCCGTTTCAAGAAACACTGGAGTCTTCCTTTATACAGGAATAGCTTCTGCAGCAATCCTCCAAAGAACCCAGGAAATGTGAACTCAAGAAGAAGAAAGATTACGTTGGAATTAACCATTCGGAATAATTAAAGGCTCCAATATAACAACTGTTGATTATAAAGTACACAATGGAAAATTCCAGGATAGATGAATATGTAGCGTTAAGCTCAAGTCACTATATCTTTTGGACTACCAGCTCAGGTACAAATTTAGCTGTTTTTCCCTATTAAAGCTTAAAGATCGCACTAAATTGTGTTTACTGGAAAATAAAAACAAGTACCTACGATCGAAGAAGTAAATATAGTGTTATAAAAATGACTAAGGTGGCAGAGGATTGCATGTAAAGAAACCATACCTCTCCATCCAAACCTCGTACAGTTACACGGTACACCACAGTCACGCTTCCATTATCAGCAAATATAACATCGCGTATTTCTCCACACCAACCTGCAAAAACAGTGTTAAGACTCCTTTTATTATGGTCCTATATATTTTCCTCGTGTTCAATTGTGTGGTTAGCATATAGGGAACTTTTTGTGGGAAAGAACATCATCATACTAAGTTTGAGGGGAGAGAATAGGAGGCGGAACAGATATTGATGTTGGAAAATTCTATCACAAATAGGACAAGGAATTATTTCTTGTTGTAATAGGATTTTATTTCTTGTTTAGATTAGGATTTTTTTTATTTTTTTAGGTTTTTTATCCCTAGTCTAGAAGGTTTTAATTACTTATCTTCCTTCAGCTATTAGATTAAGAGATTATTTTACCTATAACATAAACAAAAGCTTTTTAATTATTTCAAAAAACCAATTCAATACAATAAATTATTTTCTACAAATTTTTGAGTTTTTCAACTTTATTCCTGTTTCAAGAATTCAAATTCAGCTTTTGCACAAAATATTTTAGATGTAAATATTTCTAAATGTATAACCATGACTCCTATTTCCATTGTCACCGAGGGTGGTAAATGGGCAGGTTGGGTTGGATCCAAGCAGCTTTCAGAAATTAGTGCGAGTTAATAGTGAATTATATCAAATTCAATTGATCCATCTAAATCATGTTTATAAAAGGATTTTAAGGCATCCTACAAACCCATAATTCATTTTTTTAATTCTTGTTCCATGCAATTTGAGTTTCTTACTCGTGAATTTGATCCCATTCAAGAAAGACTAGTCTCAGTGGTAGATATAACTTTGCATTGGAATCATGATGCAGACAAGCGTGTAAGAGAGCGTGAAATACAAAATTAAAGAACAATTTTCTAGTTCAAGTTCTAACAAGCAAATACTAGAAAATAAGCATAAAAGTCATTGATTCACGTAAAATATCAAGAATTTGAACTAATTAATTTATGTTGAACACCAAGAATTAGGAACCAATTTTTTTATTCAGTAATCACCACTTTAAAAGACCATATATATATAATTTGACAACCATTGTTTTAAAACTTTTTTTTCTCATACTCATTTTCAATCACACAATTTCATAATAAAAATGTGTGTTCAGTGCCATAAATGATGGAATGTGCCCAAAACTCACATCGCTTTAAGGTCAACAAAAATTTTGCTGACCATTTCAATGTGAAAAAGTGAGGTGATTATCCAAATTTGACTCCATCGACCAAAATCTAGATCTTTGACCAAGAATGGTCTATAATAAAATTTTGGGCCTTAGAATTATCCCTATGGACCTTAATCGTTGTTGCTCGACTCCTTATCCATAGGCTACTGCTTTGGAGTCCTCTCTTATTGCACGTCCAGATATCCTTCTAGTGATACTTCGCAGTTTGACATCTACTTGGCAACGTGCTCACAAGAGTGAAAAAGACTCCAATACCAACTTGCAAGGTAGGACATATGCAAATATTGAGACATAAATCGTAGCGTATGTTGATTTCCTCGTGATTACTGAGAAATAAGAGTCAAAAACTCTTTGAATCATGTGAAACCCAATTATTTTAGCCTCGTTTCACATTGAATACCAAAAACTTGGACACACAATTGGGAAAACTCAATTTTCTTTCTTTCTCTTTCAATAAATTCCCCTTTGTGGCAGACCTCAGTGGTCTTATCCATACAATGCAACAATAAGAGGGAAACATGAAAAATTAATAAAAGAAAAAATTCTGGTGCAACAGGAAATTCTAGAAATTACCATAAGACTACTAAGTAACATTCACAGAGAAAATCCATAAAAAGGTCAAAATCTAATATAATTGCAAGCTTGACCCCTTAAATGATGGAATTTGTCCAGAAACACAGGGTTTTGCATAGAATTACGTTTCTGTTAACAATTTAGGTCACTCGCCAAATTTGATTCCATTGACCCAATTCTGGGTTATTGACCAAGACCAGTCTATAACATGTTTTATGTCTCAAAAAAATATAAAAAATAAAAATAAACGGAGGGCCCTGTACATTCCGCTTTTGGTGGGCTGTAGGGGTAATGAGCAGGACAAGAGGTTGGAAATTCTTTGAAGAGAGAGGCAATGCACATATAATATGGTTAAAATCAGCAATTGGAATGATTATGTGCGGTTTTCAAGACTATGGTATATGGTTCATCTGTCGTTCCGTGGTTTGAAGGTGTTTGAGTTTGAGGTAAGTATATTGGTCTTCTGAAATACTACTACAGGTTCATCCAATAACCAAAACATTGAACCACCAACATCTTACCAATGCCGGTATTCAACCACGACCAACAGATGAACCACTTGTTATTTAGTTTAATTTTGTTAAATACAAGCCCGGAATTTGCAGGTGGATACAGGATGGTTAATGGTTCTCGGTTTAGTTTACAATCAATATAAATCACCTCATCCAGACCCAACACCCACCACAACCATCATGCCCTCCCTTGCACGCTTATTAGACTGTTGGTAGCACCAACACCCACTAACAAGTCGCAAGCAACCTTTTGGCAACAAAGACAACTGCCACAACTATAAAATCAATAGCACCACCACCACCACCACATACTACCATTCTTTGCCAACCAAACATATTTTTCACCTCAAAATTATTTACCATGGAAGTGTTTCCAACGAACAAGATTCTACATACAACCAAATGGAGCTTAAATACTATGGGTTCTTCGTCGCCTCGCTAATCAACATGTTTTTCATCGGATATTATTACACTTCCAAATGAATCTTCTATAAAGGTCATCCTTATAACCTGTGAAGTTCATGAAGTTATGTAGAATCCTCTTTGAATGCCAAACTTGTAGAACAAATTTTTGGGCTTAAATCATTTGGATGGGGTTTCCGGGAGAAAGAAACAGAAATGCTAAATTAATTTTGTTCAGTTCTAACTGAAAACAAGAAAACGGGCTTACAAGGAAAAAAAATAAACAATTACATTTACATTTACATGTGGTTAGCCATTGACATTTCATTTATTTCAACCATATTCAGAAAATTTGAGAAATTACAGTTCTCCAATTCTCATCTCTACTTCCCCTTATTTCTCAGTTACAGAATCCTGAACTTGAAGTCTTATATGAAGTCTACCATAATCATTTATAAGGGAAGATGAGAAATAGAAGGAAACACAAATACTAATTCAAAGATATATCAGGTAAATTCCTGGTGTAATTAGCATCAAAATTGATGGAAATAAACTTCACCTGGGGCATAAAAACTCAGCATGCGGTTGGCCTGGTACCTAGGCAGAGGCGAACAATATCATCATCAGAAATTCAGAGCAACAATAAAGACCCGCGCAACAAAAATATAACACTAGTAGCATTTAAATTAGAAAATTAAAGTGCCACTAAAGAATAAAAATGTAAAATAATTGGTATACTTTCATCTTTACTTACCAGGGGATAAAGGTGGAATGATCATCCTGATTCTTGACGATATTATCAGGGATCTTCTTGTTGAGGTCTCGCAGGATCTCGGCAAGGGGGCGAGTGATGCAGGAGGACTTGTCCAGCGGAACAACGTAATTCAAATTAGGTGTCGCCGCCTTCTTACTGCTATTGTCGCCTCCACCAATACTGTTACGGTCCAGCGCTGACGTACGGATCTTCAGTGTCCTTGAGGGAGTGTTAAAACGAAGTTCAGCCGTTCCCAGCCGTTGATTTGGCCGCCAAGCCGCAGGAAAGCAGACCTCCGTCGCCGACAGTGCAGAATTAGGCAAGTGTACAGCCATTTCGGACAGCCACCTCTTCCTAACGCAGATGTATCTGAGCAGAAGACTTTCTACCTCAATTAGTACCCATTACTTTGTTGTAATTCCACAAAGTATCCTAAGGTTTGCCTAATATAGTTGTTCGGTTCCTATTCTTATCTTTTTGATATATGAGTCGTCAGTTTCATAATTTGTACCAACTTTGTCCTTTTGACTTTTTATGCATGAAACAATCAATTTTTTTAATAAATCGACGACACTATGCCCATCTCGTGGGGATTAAAATCAAATTCTCAATGTAATTTGATAAAAATTGATAAAATATATGATTGAAAAGTTACGAATCCTACAAAATATGGTTAAAAAAGAAAGAGCGATTATTTAGTCTTGAGACGTGGAGTATAATATAAAAATAATGAATACATGAAATACATTTGATCATATCCAACTTAGAGACAACAGGATGAGCATGCAACGGATCGGTCATTCTCACCCCCGTCTCGTTGGGTATTTTTGTCACCTTACTCCGTCACAATATCTTGTTAGAATGAGACGGGATAGATCATCTACCTCATTTATTTTTCTTTTTTATTTTTTTTATTTTTGTTTTTTTGCTATTATTTTTTTTATATATTTAGTTAGTAAATATTATTACTTTTTTTCCAATTTGTTAACAACAACTTATATTCTCTTTTAAAAATGATGGTAAATCTTTAACTTTTGTTTTATAAAAAGTTTGAAATTAACTTTAAATAGGCAGGTAACGAGGCAGGTAGTGAGGCGAGAGCTATATTTTTGAGAGGTCAAAATGAGCTGCTGAAATTCAAAAGTTGACATCAATTAAAGTGGCTCACTTAACAAGTTCTTCTACAAGTAAAAACAAAAAGAGAAGCCTAGCAAGCTAAATTCTTAGAATAGCCCATAACCCTTAAAAGATTCTACATTCAGATCCCTACAATTTTTTATTGTTTCCAAATTTTACCTGCAAATCAGCCCCTGATCATAGATCTAAAATTGCAAGAATGGGTTTTATTAAAAGCTAAGACCCTTTATACGTCACAATTAAATGCATGAATGGGATTTGTTTCTTTGAATTAAATGCTTGTTTCCGACTCAGAGACAATCGCAATAAGAAGTTTGACTGGTTTACACAATATTTTCGCTCGTCTTTTCTTCTTGTTTTTCATCTTGTTTTGTTTTGGTCAAGGAGTAGCAAAAGTTTAAATTTTAAGTTTATCGGGTCTTTTATGCAATATGTTAGTATTTCGAATTGGATTTGTCTTACTTTTCTCTTATTTTTCTTGTTCATCTTTAGGACGAATCTCAAGCTTTGACATTTTGATTGTTAAATTGATGAAAAGACACAAGAAAAGCATGCTTTGAGTGCATTGGAAGAAAAATGCAAAGCAAGAAGCAAGAGACCCAAAGGATGGAACATGTTGGGAATCTAAAATCGAATCATATATCACAATTCTTCGCTCTTTTTGAATAATTTTTTATCTTTTTTTAAATTCATTGAAAAACTTGGAATCAAGAAAAGTGGACAATATAGGGATGAGAATTTGGAAATTGATATTGAATTTGGACAGAAAATAGGGGCAGAGAATGTAGCAATGAAATTAGAAATTGAATTTAGGTTGAATGTTGGTATGAAGATTGAAATTATAAATAAAATTTATTACACTGAGGATGGATTATGGTTAGGACCGTGCTGTTTGGCCCGGGATTAAATCCCGGGTCAAACCAGGGGTGCCAAATGGTTATAAGCTATGTATGACTCAAATAGTCAAATGTGCAATTCGGCATTGTGTTAAGAATTGGGTGAAGTAATTTCAGTAAGGACTAGACGATAGTTGATTTGATATGAGTTATAAAATAAAAATAAATAAATAAAGATTTTATTTGGATTTTGAAAGTGGTATAGCCAAGGCCTACCACCTATATTCACCTTGCTCATAATAGTAATGGCCTTGTATCTTTCTTGTAACACAAGTTGCTATTAGGCCCATCATATTTTTCAAGTTACGCTTTCTCAAATTTGCTACATTTCCTAGTAGTTGCTCCTGTTCACCTTGAAATTCGATGGTATTGCATAATAAATAGATCTCCAATCCTCTTCAATCCGTGTTTATGTTACTTGCACATCTACTTGTGACCATTGCTCCGACAAGGTGCGACAATCGCGGGTACTCTAACGTTCGAGTCAAACAAATTGTATTGATATGATTGTTTGTGGAAGAGTTACAATGAACAAGTATATTATTGTCGAATTTGAAGAGAGAGTGCCAAATCTTTGTGGCCTGAGTTGGGTTCACTATTGTATTGCTTGAATCAACATACTTACGAGAGGAACGAGTGTGAACTCTTATATCAAGAGACAAAAAGTGGTGTTCATTGAATGTATGACATGTATCTTCATCATGATATCTACTGAAAGCTACCAAAACTACCAAATACTAAGAGTATCTTTATATGAAATATCTTTCGATAGAGGTGATATTCGTAAAAGATGTTATCGTCTCGAAAATACACTGTGACAAGAGGAGGCACCTCATCTCGAAAGTACCATTTCAACATGTGTGTCACCTCCAAAGAACCACTTTAGAGGGATGGATATGTGTACTTGGAGAGGTGGCCAACAACTTTGGATGAGATGTCTAATCACCTTGTCCAATGTATAGTTCAGCCACCTCAAAGAGATGTGGAGGAGGGAGATGGAGTGGAGTGTGGATCTCATGTTTCCTCTTGCTTTGTCTTTTTTTAGTTGTCTGTCATGTAATTTGTCTCATAGGATGAGGCATAAGAGCTCCTTTGTTGAGATCAATTCAAATTGAATTCATTACTCAACATGAGGAGGTGCTCTTCATCAGTGTGTTGTATTGGCATTGTATGTACACAAGTCATTCGATCCACAGAAGTGAGAGAATATGTAGGGAAATTTTGTTAATAGAATTATTCTACACACGTCCTAGCACGGTTCTTTTTAATATGCCAAAGACATAATTAAAAGGAAATAATACATATCATTACACAACAAACAACATTGCTCTCTAAGACACAATTTTGACTTGAAAGACATGGGCAGGCCATCTATATATTATCTCCCAATCAAATACTACGAATAATTAATAATTAACTATAGTACGAATGACTTTTTTTTTTTCTTTATTATTTATTTGTATGTCATTATTGCATAAAGAATGAATGAGTTCTTAATCAATTCACAATAGGTTTAAATCACAAAATATGTTTATTTTTTTAATCGAAACTTAAACGACATTTTTACGTCTTCATTCAAATATAGGGGAAATTAAGTTCTCATTTCATTTAGATAAAAATCAGATTTTTAGTAAATTTGAATAAAAGTTTATGTAAAATGTAATTGAAAAATTGTGAATTCGATAAATGTGTGAATTAAAATTGATTATTAACTTCACCTTAAATTTTAATTAATTTTTTTAGTTGGACCAAACAACATTTGAATGTCCTTTACCATTTCCATTAAAAAAAATATTTGAAGTGCACAAGGGAATTCTGAAGGAATTAATTATGAACAATAGTATTTAAAATTGTAGTCCAAAACATTTTATCCGTAGAATTAAAATTAGAATTTTAGTAAATTTTAATAAAGGTTAGTAAATATGTAGTTAAAAAGTTATGAATTTCATAAATTATTTATTTAAAATTATATGATTGTTTGCCTTAA
>CAIGRF010271628.1:4772-21149 GCA_903798235.1 Fraxinus ornus
GGAGCGATCGGGGTGGTGGAGGTGGGGGTGGGTTAATTAATTATATTATATATATAATTATCTTTTTATATATTTATATATATAAATAAATATGTGTATGTATAGGTGAAATTTCTGATTTTTGAAATGTGAAAGTTGTTTTGTCATTTTTGAAATAGTGTAAGATAAATGTAGGATTTATGTATTTTTCCCTTCACAAAAAGGATGATATGGGCTGTCAAAATCCGGGTTATTGGGAAAGCCCATTCTGCTACTATGTCCAGATCTACAAGGGTTGAAAGCCCTACCATACTGGAAGTTTGCTCGGTTGAAAGGATGCCCACCTCGTCCAAAACTCCTTCGCATGGGCAAAGCAATGCACCACACTTAAAAGTCTATCACATGAAATCTATAAGAGCCTAGTTACCCAAGAGCATCGTGTCTGTACCAAAATATCTAGGAAAAGTGCTGCTGCCACCATGGCCAATTCGAAAACCACCATACAATTATCATACTAATATACTAACAATTAATAAATAAACAGACAAGAACTTACTCGAAATGGCCATATCATCATCTGTAGTACGAGTACGTAGGGCATGCCAGAATCATAAAACCCGATTTAGCTCTGATACCAGCACATATCATTATATTATTTATTTATTTAGATATTTATATAATTTAAATATTTATATAATTTAAATATTGTTACTCAATACTTTATTTTTAATTAATGGATAAATAATTTATATTGTGAAAAGTGCAATAAACAAGGAAAATAAGAAAAATACTTTCATTTCATTCTATTTTCATTTAAACAGTACCATGTGAACCCCATAAAGTTTTCAAAATGATTTAAGTTCAACTATTAGACACTATCGTTAAAAGTCTATTACATATTTTATTGTCAATACTATCCATAACATTTATTTAAAAATGAAAATATAGATGATACTCATTGTACGCGTAATCTATATCTATACTCTTCAATAATAGTGTACGAGAATCGTACGCTTCAACTTGTATCATACTAATCTCTCAAGTAAAATTTCCAGGTGAAATTACTTTATATGACCATATGTTACAAATGGTAACCCAACGTACATCGACCTTATCTGGATGAATAGTCTAACTTTCAATCCTTTTCGATAAATACTCGCGCTCCAGTTCCTAAAAATTGTTAGGAAAAAAGTGAATAATAATTCAGTAAGTCGAGTCTGCTCTTGTGATATTTTTTGACATAAAATTATTTTAGTACACCACTTCCATTAGTATGACACAATTCATCATTTTTTATTCTCAGGAATATCATCATAATTGTTCATCATTCATGAACTTCTTTTATTGATTCGGATCATTCAATAACTTGTAGCATGAGCATCATGATTGATTCCCATCACTTCAATAACTTATAACATGACCGCGTGTAACGACCCAAAACTTACCATTTGAGTTGTTAAATACATATAATAAAAATAGAACTTTCATAAAATATAATTATTCCCAAAATTATAATAATTAAAAATAAAACATTTTCTTAATCATGAAATTTATTACTCAAAATTTATAAATTTTCTACTTATTATACTATCAATGGCTAGTTCCAAACTCCAATGCATTGAACCTCAATTACCTAGAAGGGGAAAAATCATAAATAATGAGATAAAATCCCAATAAGTGAGTCACATAAATTGTAATTCATATTTAAAATTTAGGAGTTCTTAACAATAAGGAGACACAATATTAGAAACCGAACTTAGGTTACCATAATTCCCGTACATAAAATCATATCATATAGGAGACACGAGATTTAGGAACCGTACTTCGCCGCTATAATTCTCGTGCATAGCGCTACTAACCTCCGATCCTTTGAACTTATGCATATAAGACCTATGTCATATTCATAATAGAATTTCGTATTTTAAAATATGAAAAACGATTCAACATACAACATACAACGTATGACTACACTTACATTGTAAATTTGAAGAGGTTTTCATAAGATACGTACCGAAGAATTTGACCTCAAACAATTGTTTATGAACTCCAAGTGTGTAGTGTCGGACACACACACACACACATAGATATACTTAATTATTGTAATCATATATTTAAATCAATCAACCATAATTACATATAATTATACAAACATAGACGCACACAATTATAGTAATACTATATTTTAACTCAATCGATCAGAATTATATATAATTATACATAAATAGGTGCACATAATTGTAGTAATCATACAATTAAATCAATCAATAAATCATAATTATATATAATTATATATTTCACACATATATAGTAGTTTACTTATTTAGGAAGGAATCTTCCTAACTTGTCTTTCACATATAAGGAAATTTACTTAATTTTCACAATCAATCATAATCATTTATAATTATTACATATATAAATGCACATAATTATAATAATCTTATAATTTAAATTAATCAGTCATAATTATATACTTTTATAGACACACGTAATTATAATAATCACATAATTTAAATGAATCAATCATAATTGTATATTTATATACATATATATATGTACGTAATTATAGTAATCATATAATTTAAATAAATCAATCATAATTATATATAATTAATTATACATACACAAACTCTTGTAATTGTAGTACAATTGTAATTTAACTCAATCAATCATAATTATATATAATTATACATATATAGATACACATAATTATAGTAATCATACAATTAAATCAATCAATCATAATTATATATGCACACACATATGATAGTTTACTTATTTAGGAAAGTATCTTCGTAACTTATCTTTCTCATACGAATACTTAATTTCATCATTTTTTCCCATATATAGTAGTACAAAATATATAGATATAGACACACACAGAAAAACGTTTATACCATAAATATTCATATCATATACATATGTATATATAGTTCAAGAAATTACACTTTCATCCTCTTGCACTAAGAGCCTAATTTTCATAATTAATGACTATAAAAGATTTTGAGGTATTATATCGTGAGTGTGTGATCGTTTTCGTGGCATTATCTTGATCGTGAATGTGGGGTCCTTATCGTGTCATTTTATTTCATTGGCATGTTAATAGACCATCATTCATTCTTAAAAACATTTACTGTAAAAGAAATGCATATTCAAGTTAACTTTAAATATATAACATGAACATAATTTCATTTAAAATAAATTTCAGTAAAAGATCATGGAAATATAGATATTCATAAAAAAAATATCAACATTAAAATTTTCAATGAAAAAACATTTGTATGAAATTCATTCATAAATTTTTAGCTCCACTCATCAGATATTGTGTAATTGGATCACTATAAATCAGAAATATTTTATTTCATAATTTTAGTTTTTAACCAAAACTAAATAAGTGGAACAAAGAAAAAGGAAATACTGGTATACACTTGGTGCACGGACTTGGTACATACTTGGTGCATACCATGTGTGAACTTGGTATATTTAAAGATTAGATAATAAAAGTAATACTAAATTAAACAACTATTTTCAGAATATTTAAATTTGTAGTTGTTATATTTTCTCGATGTGTTAAAAAATCACCCCTCATAAAAATTTCGTCCTCGAAATTTAGTTCGAATAAGTTGGAATATTTTTTTTTTCTCTTTCCTAGGTGGCTTCCTCAATAGCATCGCTTCTCCATAATACCTTTACTATAGGAATTTCTTTATTCTGCAATTGTTTGGTATTACGGGCTAAAATTTTAATGGGCCGTTTTTCTATAGTGAAATTTGGTTGCAGATTAGTTGGTTCTTCATCTATAACATCGGTGGGATTTGGCATGTATTTCCTTAAATTTGATATGTAAAAGATGTTACGCATTCTTTCCAGTTTGGGTAGTAATTTTATTTCATAAGAGACTTCGCCCACTGTCTTCACGATCTTATATGGGCCAATGTATCTGAGCGTCAGCTTTCCTTTCTTCCCAAATCTTATCATTCGTTTGATTGGTAAGATTTTGATGAATACTTTGTCGCCGACTTTGAATTCTAGTGGTCATCTTCGTAAATTTGCATAACTCTTTTGGCGACTTTGGGTTGTTGCTAATCATTGTTTAATAAGTTGTACCACATTTTTGACTTCTTACATCATTTCGGTACCAAAATATGTCTTTCCCTAACCTCATCCCAGTGTAATGGAAACCGACATTTTCTTCCATATAATGCTTTGAAAAGTAGCATTTCAATAGATGTATGGTACCTGCTGTTGTACAAGAATTCTATTAGGGACAATTATATATCCTAGCTTCCTTGGAATTCTAATAATTACGTGTGTAGCATATCTTCAAGGGTATGAATGGTACGCTCAGATTGTCCACCTGTCTGTGGGTGAAAACCAGTGCTGAAATGAAGTCGGGTTCCAATCAATTTGTGTAAGTTTTTCAAGAAGTTGGATAAAAATCTCGGGTCTTAATCAGAGACGATAGATACCAGGATACCATGGATTCCGACGACTATTTCTTGGATATATAGAGTAGTAAATTGTTCCGTTCGGTAAGTCATTTGTACAAGAAAGAAATGAGTGGTTTTCGTCAATCGATCAACAATGACCCAAATCGCATCGTGAGTCTTCATGGTTCGAGGTAGAGCAGTTACGAAATCCATAAATATTTTCACCCACTTCCATTCGGGTATTGGTAAGGGTTGTGACAATCCAACTAGCCTTTGGTGTTCAGATTTTACCTTTTGGCATACTAAACATTTCTTAACATATCCTCAGTCTCCTTCATTCTAGGCCACCAATAGAGGGTCTTTATTTCTTAGTACATCTTTGTGGTTCCTGGGTGTACTTAATAAGGTACTGAGAGTGTTTGCGACCACATTGGGTTTTCGTGGATGGTAATTAATGACGCAATCGTAGTCCTAAACTATCTCCAACCATCGTCTTTGTTGCATATTAAATTCCTTCTGTGTTAAGAAATATTTTAAGCTCTTGTGGTTAGTGAAGATTTCACATTTTTCCCTATAGAGATAGTGCCTTCAGATTTTAAGGGCAAAAGCTATCGTCGCCAGTTCAAGGTCATGCATTGGGTAGTTCTTTTCGTATGACTTTAGTTGTCTTAAGGCATAAGCGATAACCTTTCCATGTTGCATAAGTACACAGTTGAGTCCATTTTTTTTATGTGTAGTATAAATCACGAATCCTCTTGTATTGGAAGGAATCGTAAGAATCGGTGCCGAAATCACGAATCCTCTTGTATTGGAAGGAATCGTAAGAATCGGTGCCGAAATTAATCTTTTTTCCAACTCTTGAAAGATTCTTTCACACTCGTCAGTCCATTTGAATGAGCCATTTTCTTCGTGAGTTGGGTCAGTGGCATTGCGATTTTTGAAAAACCTTCAACAAAACGTCAATAATATACCACCATTACAAGGAAACTCCGTATTTCGGTTATGTCGCTTGGTCGTGGCCAGCTCATCGCCGCTTTTACTTTGTTTGGATCTAAAGATACTCATTCTTTTGTTACGATGTGTCCTAAAAAATTAACTTTGTCTAGCCAAAATTCACATTTACGGAATTTAGCATACAAATGAATTCCTTTAATTTTTGGAGGATCATTGTCACATGTTGTTCATGCTCGTCTTTGGTTTTGGAGTAGACTAAGATGTCTATAAATATGATGATGAATTTGTCCAGATACAATTGAAATACTCGATTCATCAAATCCATGAATGCCGTAGGGGTATTGGTTAGACCAAATTACATTACTAAAAACCTGTAATGACCATATTTGGTGTTATAAGCCGTTATGGGTATATCTTCCTTCCTGATCTTCAATTGATGAGATCTCGATCTTAGGTCAATTTTCAAAAATACAACCCCATTCCTTGAACCTGATCAAAGAGGTCATAGATCCAAAGGTTATTTGTTTTTGATGGTCATCTCGTCACACTTCTACCAAGATTTTCTGTAAGGAGATCTTTCCAAAATCAAGTCCGACTGATTGACGGGACGTGTGGCAGGTCCAGAACGGTCAACTCATCCCCCTATCCTACGGTTCTCCTCTTCCCTTCTCTGGTATAAATACTCACACACTATGATAAGGGAGGGGTTCCCATCCCGATCTTTTCATTCTAGTCTCTTAACTCTGAAAATCCTTTCACTATATTTACATATTCTCAACCACGTCCTAAGTGATCACTCACCGCCGGGTACCACTTTCTAGTTGACTGAAATACTAACTTGACCGTAGTTGTTAAACTCAACTCGGACACTGATTCGGACAATGCAATAAGTCAATGGGTTAGTGGTCCAACCAGTGATGCGGTGGTTCAACTGGCGAGTCATTGCATAAAAACCTATAAAAAAATATAAAGTATAAATTTTTTTAGGGGGCAAAATTTAAATTTTTAATTTATTTTTCACTAATTATTTAGATCTATAAAATAAAGTAAAATATTGGACCAAAGTTTTTTAAAAGAAAATATTTTTTATAAAAGTTATAAATGATTCATTGATTAAATATAAGTTATTGCACACAAAAGTAATACTAAAGTATTTTGTGTTTAAGTGGTGAGGAACCCTTTATTTTTTTTCCAGAGGTCCAATGTTCAATTCCCTTAGACCTAAAAATTTTGTAAAATGATTTTAAAACCCAATCAAACCGGTCAACTGGGTCGGGTCCGGCTAGGTAAATCACCGGTTAACTTGGTCAAATCCCAATTTTGACCGAGTCAAGTGTATTTCTATCAATTTAATCTACCCAGCTCGGTCAACGGTTCGGGCCACCGATTTTTCAACCGGACCGGGCCGATTTTTATAACTATGGACTTGACAATCGGAGTGCTCACGCCGCTTCCACCCCCATTGGAAAAGGTCATAAGTGACTAATGGCGTGTTATCGTGCGCATAGAAGAGCATATGTGAAGACCTATTATGTTGGTCACGTGTCGGAGCCATTTTTCGATGTTAACATCCCTTGTTGAAAATTTGTGTAGCCTTGGCTTCCGTAATGTAGTTGTAGGATTTTCCATCAAATGAGATCAGCTCACTGCCAAAATCTTAACGCTCTTCTTTTTACAATCAATAAGAACTTGGTGATTGGACAACCAGTCCATCCCAAGAATGAGATCATAGTATTTCAAATCTAAGAAGATCAGACTCACAGAAAAGTTTTGGCTACCCAAATAGATTGGAACATTTAAGACCACTTGATTTGTCTTTTGTGGATCTCCTAATAGTGTGGTGACTTTAATATTATCATGAATATGATTGGGAGATAACGTCATGATAGATATAGAATGATAAGAAGCAAAAGAGTGAGTCGCTCCAGAATCAAAGAAAGTGTTAACAATCTTACCTCCAATTGCCATTTCTCCAGATATAACGACGTGATTGTCCATTCCTTGAGTTGTACCGATCGAGAAAACTCTTGTAGTGGCTAACTGGTTCATTTTATTGACTCGACTTGGAATGCTCTTGCCATATGTCCTTTTTGTCCACAATAGAAATAGAGTCCAATGCCCATGTGACATTCCTAATGTGTTTCTTTACACGGTTCGAACACATTGGGCGTGAGTTATGATGTGGTTCAAATTTTCCCTTTTTATGATATGAACTATAATTTTTACCATTTTCATTGGAGGTCAATCCGGAATGGAAATCTTTCTTCTTTTGAAATTGACATGTCCCGTTTCGCCCGTTATTATCATGGAAATCTCATTTTCGAAATTCACGAGCTCGCATGATCTTTTATTCAACTAGTTCTACCGTTAGAGCTCGATAGGCTATAATGGCGAAAGAAATCCCTTTTGTTCCTACCATTTTTACATCTCGACTTAACTTCGGTCATAATCCTTCTAGGATTGATCAATTTTTAGTGCTTTCGTTGCCACCATGTGTTGAGCGAAGCGAGATTATTCTTTGAATTTCTTGATGTATTCTTCTACAATCATCAATCGTTGTCGGAGGTGGATGAATTATCCCATCCTCTAGTTTTTAGCTGTAGCTGAGGTGTATTTTTTTCAAAATAACTCGCAAAATCTTTCCCAAGTCATCATAGTTACGTCTTCTAGGTATTGGTGGGTATTCCATCATTGTCCTGTACTTCTACCTAGTATAAAAATGCACAATTAACCTTTTCTTCTTCAGGTACATGACTATAATTGAATGTCATTTCCAATGTCTTAATCCAGTTTTCAGCTCGACTAAATTGTTTGAACCTTCAAAAAAATTGGTGGATTAAGATGTTGAAATCGCTCTCCTGTAATTTCGGTGCGATCCATTACCATTTTGGTTAGCCAGCCTTGCCACCGTTCCACCTAGGTCTCCACAAGTTGGGTTGGTCGGTTGATAATCGCATTAACGTCATTATCTTGACTTTGTGACATTTTCCCCTATAATGGTAAACTATCAATCTCGTGTTCGAATTTTTTTTTTTTTTTTAAATATTCATCATGGTTCTTGAACGAAAACTCATGAATTATGGGCTTGAAAGCAAATTCATTTGCTTACTCATGTATAAGTTATACTAATTTTAAAAAATGGTGAAATATGGATACGTTTTCCCGTAAACTATTCTACATATTCTCTCTACATGTAACCTTCCTAATTCATTATGATTCTTTTTATGCATGGATAATATTACTCCCATTTCTACGTAAGCCAAGTACAACAATGGATTTAGATATCACATGAATGTAGTATATTTTTCGGTAGTATGAATAATGTTGGCAGCTTTTACTCACGATAATTTTTTTAATGGAGATTCTTTCCCCCTCATCCTGTGTAAATAAATAGAGAGAATCCCTACTTCTTTCTTGCACTTTTTACTTATCTACATTCTTACTTCTTTATCGTCTGTAGAAAATCTTTCTTTTTATTAGATTCATCATCTGTATTATTTCCTTTTACAATGTCTCATCATAGAGCCAGGAAGAATCATCTTTGTTGACCTCGAAAAATGGCTCCAACACGTGGCCAACATAATAGGTCTTCACGTATGTTCCTCCCTGCGCACGGTATCATGTTGTTGTCACTCGTGGCCTTTTCCAATGGGGTGAAAGCGGTCGCGAGCATTTCGACGGTCAAGTCAGTATTTCAGTCAACCGAAAAGTGGTGCCCCGGGACGTGGTTGAGAATGTGTAAATATAGTGAAAGGATTATTAGAGTTAAGCAAATATGAGGATGAGAATCTCTCCTTTATCATAGCGTGGGATTATGTATACTAGAGAAGGAAAGAGAAGATTTGTAGGATGGGGGAACACGTAGCTCCAGATCCTGCACGGGCCATCCTCTCATAGGTGTCAATCTATCAATCCATAAGTTGGCGGGCATTAAATGATGTCTAATATGGCTACTGAGTTGACCGTTCTCAACCTGCCACACGTCCCATCAATCAGTCAAGGACTTGATTCTGGAAAGATCTCCTTACATAAGATCTTGGTAGAGGTGTGGTGAGGGGAGTTCGCGAGGAGTTATGGATGCAGAGTATGGGCCTTTACATCCAATGTGGATCGTGGATGGGCTAGGCTCTACTATCGGTGAGGGAATGATGGAATCAGTCCGTCCATGCGAATTCGGTTCATTCTGCCACGTGGCACACACGAAATCAGTTTGTCCAACATGTGGCGGGTGAGGTGGATAACCTCTGAAAGCCCGTAACAATAGTCCCTCAAGTTCATGTATGAATATTTATATAATGTAAGGATTTTATTGATGCGGCGATACCAGGCTATGGAGCGCTTGCGTTGGAGGAGGGAGATGAACGTGAGGAATCGGCTTCCTGGCTGAAGGGCGAGGTGATGAGTATCGACAATTCTGAGAAAATTTGTTGCGAAGCTAAGTCCCAGCTTGGACGAAGCGATAGGAGCTGGCAACTCTGAGAAGAGTTGTTGCAAGGCGAAGTCCTAGCTTAGACGAATCAATTAGTGTTGGCAACTTTGAGGAAAGTTATTGCGAAGCGAAGTCCCGTTTGGACGAAGCTATAGGATCTAGCAACTCTGAGAAGAGTTGTTGCAAGGTGAAGTTCTAGCTTGGACAAAGCGATTAGTGTTGGCAACTTTGAAGAAAGTTGTTGCGAAGCGAAGTCAAAGTTTGGACGAAGCAATAGGCGCTGGCAACTCTTAGAAGAGTTGTTGTAAGGTGAAGTCCTAGCTTGGATGTTAGTGTTGGCAACTTTGAGAAAAGTTGTTACGAAGTGAAGTCCCGTTTGGACGAAGTGATGTGGGTTGGCAATTCTGAGGAGAGTTGTAGCAAGGCGAAGTCCTATCTTGGACGAAGGGATTAGTGTTGGCAACTTTGAGGAAAGTTGTTGCAAATCGAAGTCCCAATTTAGATGAAGCGATAGGAGCTAGCAACTCTGAGAAGAGTTGTTGCAAGGCGAAGTCCTTGCTTGGACGAAGCAATTAGTGTTAGCAACTTTGAGAAAAGTTGTTGCAAAGCGAAGTCCCAATTTAGACAAGGTGACGATGGTTGGAAACTCTGAGGAGAGTTGTTACAAAGTGAAGTCCCAGTTTGGACAAAGTGACGTGGGCTCACAACTCTGAGGAGAGTTGTTGCAAGGCGAAGGCCTAGCTTAGACGTAGAGATTAGTGTTAGTAACTTTGAGGAAAGTTGTTGCGAATCAAGTCCTAATTTGGATGGAGCGATAGGAGCTAGCAACTCTGAGAAGAGTTGTTACAAGGCGAAGTCCTAGCTTGGACAAAGCGATTAGTGTTGCCAACCTACATCACTTCGTGGGTGTATGCACCTCGGTAAGGAGTGAAGGTGTGAGAACACTGATGATCTGCTTCAGCAAAGGTGGCACCCGCACGTTCCATGTTGAAGTAGATATCCTTGATTGAAGCGACCCATTTGTGGGTGTATACACCTCGGCAAGGAGTGAAGGTTTGAGAACGCTGAGGATCTGCTTCAACAGAGGTGGCACCCGCACTTCCCCTGTTGAAGTACATATCCTTGATTGAGGCGACCCCTTGTGGGTTTATGCACCTCGACAAGGAGTGAAGGTGTGAGAACATTGATAATCTGCTTCAGTAGAGGTGGCACCCGTACCTTCCCTGTTGAAGTGGTCATTAGTCGAGGAGAATACATTGAGAACACACTTGTCGAAAAGAGTATATTGGAGATTACTTTATTTATTTGACAACAATATTTACATAGGCAATCACAATCCCCCTACTGATAATATTTCCTCAAATGCTCAATGTTCCAAGGATGGGGCATCAACTTATCCTCCAAACCTTTTATTTTGTACGTGCTAGGTCGCACTTCTTTATAGATACTATATGGGCCTTCCAAGTTTGGCCCCAGTGTGCCTGTCCCTAGTTCTTTTGATGATGGGAATACTCTCCGGAGTACCATGTAGCGCATCATCTTGCTCTGGTAGGGGCGGACCTAACTTGTGAATCATCTCTCTTTTCTTTGAGGAACTCAAGCTCTAGCCTTCTTAGCTCATCGTTCATGACTTCATCAAAGTGAATGCGATGAGGGGAAGGTACCCCAACTTCTACTAGACTCATTACTTCGGCTCCGTAGGTCATGGAGAACGGGGTCTTCCCAGTCGTCGTCCTGCAAGTGGTTCGTATGGCCCAAAGAACCTGGGGAAGTTCATCAACCTAGGCTCCTTTTGAAGCGTCTAACTTCCTTTTCAGGGTAAGCTTGATGGTCTTGTTGATCGCTTCAACCTGGCCGTTAGCCTGGGGGTGATGCGGCGTTGAGAAATGCTTTTTAATTCCGAGCTCATCGCATAAATCCTTGATTTTCTTGTTATCAAATTGCTTGCAATGATCTGGGACCAGGGAATGGAGAATGCTAAACCTGCATATAATGTTTATCTAGAGAAATTTGGAGGTGTTTTCCTCGGTGATTTTAGACAACGGCTCTGCCTCGACCCATTTTGTAAAATAATCAATCGAGACAATGACGAAGCATGCACTCTCCCTTCATTTTGGCAAGGGGCCAATGAAATTAACTCATTTGGAAAATGGCCCGGGGCTAGATACAACTGTTAGCTCTTGTGAGGGTTTTCTCTACATGTTGGAGAAGCTCTGGCATTTATCGCACTTGCGTACAAACTCTATTGAATCCCTTTTCGGGGTGAGCCAGTAGTATCCTTGTCTGAGCAATTTATAGGCTGGCGCCGGCCCTCCAGAATGATATTCACAAACCCCTTCATGAATATCCCTTAGGATGTAATTCGCTTCTTCACCCCCCGTGCTTCTAGGGAGGGGGGACAGAAAACATCGCTTGTATAGAACATCATCCTACAGAACAAAGTGAGCAGCTCTCCTCCGAAGCTGTCGTGCTTCGACGTCGTTGTTGGGCAAGGTTCACTCTTTTAGAAAAGCCATAGGTTGCATCCATGGCAGAGTGCTTTCTATCCACATTGTTTACTCTCCTTTTTTGATTGAAGGTTCGGCGATGTGTTCTATATGAACCACCTTAAGGAACTCCGAATCCTTACTCCCGGCTAGTTTTGGCAGAGCGTCACGTAGGAGTTTTCCTAACGGGGGTACTTGGACCAGTTCAAACTTCTCGAAGTTAGGAAGAAAGTCCATGACTAGTTTCAGGTAAGTCATTATGTGCTTGTCTCTAGCCATGAAGCTTCCATTAACCTGGTTTACCACTAACTGTGAATCGCTGTTGATGGCCATCCTTTTCACTTGCAGCTCTTTAGCTAGGCAGAGGTCGGCCATGAGTGCTTCATACTCAGCTACATTACTGGATGCTTTGAATCAAAGCATTAATGCATAATTGAGCTCGTGGACCTCCGGGCTTTAAAAACCACCCTGCTCCTAAATCGAATTAACCAGAAGAGCCATCTACAAAGAGGCTCTGGGTGGGAGGCTCAGCTAGTTCCATATTCACTTCAACCTTAGGAGTCTTGGCAAATTCAGTAACAAAGTCGGCCAGAGCCTGCCCTTTTGACTGCGGCCCTAGGTGTATATGTTATGTCGAACTTACTGAGCTCTACCACCCACTTTAGCAGCCTTTGCGAAGCGTCTGGCTTCTGGAGGACTTGCCTGAGAGGAACCCCCCTTATCATAGTGTGGGAGTGTTTATACCAGAGAATGGAAGATGAGAACCATAGGATGGGGAGACACATGTCTCCAGATCCCGGACGGGCCATCCTCTCATAGGTGTCAATCCATAAGATGGTTGTCAATCAGTCCCTACTTGAATTTGGAAAGATCTCCTTACAGAAGATCTTGGTAGAGGTGTGATGAGGTGAGTTTACGAGGCATTATGGATGCGAAGTGCGGGCCTTTGCATCCGCTGTGGATCCCGGATGGGTTCGGCTCTACTTTCAGGCGAGAGAATGATGGAATCAGTTCGTCCATACGAATTGATTCATTTTGCCATGTGGTACACACGAAATCAGTTTGTCCAACACATGGCGGGTGAGGTGGAGGACCTCTGAAGGACCGTAACAAGCTTGAAGCTTCTACTCATGTATATTCAGAAGACAACCTTTATTCACAAGATTTTCCAACTAAAATCGTTTTTGAAAATCTTGCAAATTTAGATGTGGATCCTGGTAAAGTTATAAATTCTTCAGAATTAGCTTGAGTAAATTTTTCGTGTAGTGCATATTTTGAAGATTTTGAATGGAAGACCTTTTTGAGTTTAAATCGGGGAATATATCCTCATCATGTTTGCCTATCTTATTCAAATGCGGGTCTTGTCCAAAATTTTAAATAAAGCCATTATAAGTTTTTATACAGGTGCGATAAATACTGTTTTCGAAATTCCTGACTTAGGGGAAATCTATGAAAATGACACTGGCTATGATCGGCTTAAAGCTAGTAGCTTAGTTTGGGGAAAACCAATGTTAGAAGTTTGTGACAGTGCTGCCACTCACCTTTCTTCTAGTAGATTATTGCATCTAATAGTTTTTAAGGTAATATCTCCACGTACTAGTCGTTTCAGTAATGTAAAAGACGAGGACTTGTGGATTGTGTGGCAAATAATCAAAAGGGATCCACCAAAGTTGTGGCATATAATTATGAGAAATCTTAGTATGGATCTTGACGATGTTCTTTTTGTTTTTGTTTTTTTTTTTTTTATGGTATGGCTATAAGTCATATTATGTATGTGTTAATTTTCCCTACAAGGCTAAGCAACACTTATTAAGCCATACCAAACTCGGGCAAGGCGGGTTATATGGTGAGAGGAGGGGCCAAAAGGACAAAAACAACATCAGAGGAGGAAGGTTCTTACCAAAAGGTTCTGATTTTGGGGATTTCCTTGACTAAATGGGGTGCATTGCGAGCCCAAGTTAACAGGTTGGAGGATGAGCAGCGGAACACTAGTGCCTCACTCAGATTATTCAATGATGCGTGATTTAGCCCGTCATTGATGTAATATTTATTTTGATGTATAAATTTTTATTTACTATGAATTTTAACCAAGTTTGTAACGTTTTATATAGATATGAATCTTATTCTAATATACTTACGATTAATAAATAAACATACAAGAACTTACTCGGGATGGCCATCTTCTGCTGATCATCTTCAATACGTTGGGTACGCCAGAATCATAAAACCCGATTTAACTTTGATGGCTCTTGCCATGCCCATATCAATATATTATTTATTTATATAATTTAAATATCTTTATTTTTAATCAATGGACAAATAATTTGTATTGTGAAAAGTGCAATAAACAAGGCAAAATGGTAAGTTTAAAATTATCACGTTAAATAAATAAATAACCAAAAGAAAAAATGGGTTTTTCTTCACCCCAACCTACCCCAGCTAAAAATCAACCACCAAGTCAGCTAGCACCACCGTTAGTTATATTCTTCCCCAACACCCATTCACGCCCACCCCCAAACCTCACCGAAAAACCAAACCATCTCCACCAAATCCACAACCACCACCACCTCGGCTACTATCTTCCCCAATTCTAAATGGATCCCAAATAAAAATAAAAATCAATGAATTTGCAAAAATTAGCCTCTCCGTTGTCGGTACCATCGCCCAAACCATCGCATCTACACATCACTGGAAAACCTCCATTCCACTCTACACATCCCACCCAACTACCAGCCCTAACTCCACCAGATGTCGTCGAAAAATTCACCTGAAATCTCCAAATCGCGAACTCAAAAATTGTCGGAAACTCATCCTCCGATTGAACCAACCATCACGGACTATCACCGGTTGACTCCCACGATTTTGGCGTCCAGTCTGGTTATGGTATATCAACAAAAAAATGGGACAACCAATCGATACAACTTTAAGGATTTCAAATTCCGATCTTTGGGTGGGATGGGATTTGATTTCTGGGTTTGATAGAGATGAATTTGATTTCTGGTTTCATATTGATGGTGGTGGGAATGGGCGGTGGCGAGTGGGAGTTGTGGTGGTGGTGGCGGCAATTTTCGCTAGGTCTCGTTGGAGAAGAAGAGACCTCATCAAATTTTGATTTGGGAGAGTGGGATGGGAGTGGAGTAGGGTTATATATTTATTTTTATTTTTTAGGTTTTTAATTTAATTTTTTAACTTATTCAATACAAGGAAAATGCAAAGTACCATTTTGCCCATTTTAACTTGGCCAAAATTATTCAAATTTTAACTTTCTTGGTCAATTAATATCCTCCATCCATTTGGATTCCACCTAAAGATTAGAGACATTCGTTGGCACAAAATGAAGGTTAGAGTAAAGTCAATTAAAGTCAAAAGAGTAATTAGAAGAAAATAGTAATAGAGAACAAATAATAGAAGAAAAGAATAAAGAAGGAAACAAATTTTTTTTTTCATCTTCCTCAAACATCTATTAACCCCACCAACACTTAAGGAAATCACACCGTCGTTGGCCACTGTATAAATCGCCTCCACTTAACCCAGACTTCTTGACAAATTCTCTACCACAAAACTCGAGGATTTTCGCCTCCCTAATTTTTACATTAACGAGGAAGAGATCTTCCTAAACGCGAGAAAACCCATGATCTCTACTTCCGATTGCAAAATATAAAAAGATTAAATATCCATGAAACTATCCCCGTGCGCAAGATTATTATAATATCGTTTTTCTCAAATTTATGTCAAATTTTCTTTTTCTTGAACTAGTATTACTCCACGCTTCTGAAATGTACATACAGGGACGGACCCAGCACAAAAGTTCAGTCTGGGAAGACTTGATTACTGATTGTCGACAATCAGCGATCGTAAGAACGAGGTCATTTATTAATATTTAATTAAATTATATTAAAAATTATTCAATATATATGTAAATGCACTTAAACATAAAAAAAATTTTTATATGAAAACATAATTCAATACAATCCAGAATACTTAAAAAACGCGATACATCCTACTCTGTAACTGTGATCTTATACAACTGCATTCTACGAGGTCTCATGTTTTGAAAACATTGCAATATTACCTCATTTTCAATTTTTCCAAAAATCTCTTT
>CAIGRF010271638.1:0-12002 GCA_903798235.1 Fraxinus ornus
TCGCTTTTAAATAGTGTTTAACGTGACCTTATCAAACGTAACATTCTTTGTTTAGTTTACCTTATCAAACATGGTATTAATGTTAACCGGAAAAATTAGGAAGAATGTATCCAAACTGTTAAACCCCCATAAAATAATATTTGTGGGACTAAGAAAAGTTAATATTTACATGATTTATTCATTTAACAAAAATGAATAATTCTTGAACTTCTAAATAAGAGAATTATTTATAAATTTAAAAGGTGTTTTATATTTCAACTATTTTTAAATGTATAATTTTAACAATGTACGACTTTTAAATTTAAAAATAAAATAAATGTGATCAAACATTTATATCTTTGTTTATAGAAAACAACTATTGTAAACTATTTTGGACTTTTCAAGATTCTACAGTGAGATTGATTCTGAACCCAAAAATTGGTGAAGATAAAGTTATCCATAGATTATTTGAAGCCATTTCTCGTCTACACATTAAAAATTTGATGGATGTCAAGCAACTTTTGAGTTATGGTAATAAAAATTAGAACCGTGCTGCATTACCCAAAAATGCCTGACCGAAGCACTGACTGACCCTCACAATAGGGGGTGGGGTCCACCTTTTTTTGCATATTTTTATTCACCTGGGCCCGACTAATGTGAGCGGCGGTCAACCTCACAATAGGGGGTGGGGTCCACCTTTTTTTGCATTTTTTTATTCACCTGGGCCCGTATAATGTGAGAGGCGGTCAAAGCCTCTGTTGAAAAAATTCTGGCAGGGAAGCTTTTTTCTAAAAATTATACGATGATGAAATCACGTTGTTGAAGAGATTATTAAATGGCCAGTTAATACCCATAACAATAATGATAATGATCAAGATCATAGCTCCTTTTATCAACTGATTTTTTAGCTGAGAATCTTTAAGCAGTCATATTCTCAAGCAAATGCTTTTTAGAAAATGAAAATAATATACAAAATATGATGTATGCATTGCAAAAAATTAGGGACGGCTGGACGGAGCTGAGTTTGATTTTAACGAAAGACCAGAGTTAGGTTTAGCTAAGAGTCTATTTTAGTAGATTTATAACAGTTGAAGGAATGTGTTGTTAAAAAGTTGATAAAAATTGTATGTCTACTGATACATGTAGTTAAATATGAGTTTAAAACAAATGAGTTCTAAAAATGGGGGACCAAATAGAGGCAAAAAAGAAGTGAGAAGCATATTTTGAGAAAGAGCGGCAGTGAAAAAATAAAAATAAAAAAAGGAAGTTGTAAGCTAAACAATTTCATACTACGTTGATATTACATGCTTGAGTTCCTTTTTTTAGCATTCAAGTTTTTTTCTCCACGGTGATGTCCAAGTGATTACAAACGCACAAATAGATATCCTTAGAGTTTACCTTGAATCTTGTGATATTTTTGTTGAGGAAATTAGTATATATTGTTTTGAAGATGTATAGAACTTTTGATAAAAGTTTAATAATGCAGAAACTTTGTTAAACGAAAGGAGAATGGTAGAAACAAAAGATAAAAAAAAAAAAAAACAATGAAATAAATGGAACAAAGATTCGAGGCAAGTGTTGAATACTTTGTCTTCAAGATGAATCTCCCGCAATAGTGCTAAAGGAAGTTTGACAATCGTCTTCCAAGATACAACACAAAACTTTTTGTAGTAGAAACACTTCAAACTACAAAGCCAAGGTAAACCGAAAATATAATTTCTTTATGCTCGACAATGATTTTATATGCAAGAAAGGGAGTGATTTTGTAAGAGTTTTTTATGCAAGAATCATGTAGAATGATCTGAGATGACTTAATGACGTCCAAGGGGTCCAATTAATAGAAGGTGAGGGGAAACAATGATTGGTGCTCGCCTGGCGCCGAGTGGCATTTGAGCGCCGGTCACATATGTTGAAAATTCCATTTTTTCCTTCCTATTTTGGATAAGAATTTCTCATTCATCCACAATTGGCTTTGGGATTCCAAATATACTACGATAATTAACTCGAAAAGTAGAACAAGTTAATCTATTTATTTTTGTAATTTGACTATCGAATCAAGTCTCAATATTTGGCCGAATTTGATACAAAGTCAACTTTTCAAAATTTTACTTAAAACCATTTTTTCAACTTATTAAACCAAATTTCCTCCACATGAATAAAAATTCCAGACAAGCAAATGATAATGCAGACATTAGAAGAGAGATTAGTGGAAAAAAACATCGCATCAGGAGAGGTAACTTCTGACCTTGAACCTTCCAAGTGATCCCCTTGGAAATGTAAATGATTCATCAATGGGATAGACTTATAGATGAATTGTCATAGCACAATTTTTGAGTTCTACGGGCTTTAATTAATTAATTAATATACCGGCAAGGCCTTCAATATGTACTTCTTTCGTTAAATTTAAATCCCCAATCAAAAGATCAATAAATGTGAAATATCACTTCAACTTCAAGTTCTAAAATCAAGATACTACTTAAAATTTATTGACAACAAAAGTATAGTTATTATCAATGTACTTTGAAGTCGGTGACAATTTCTCAAACAAGCCTCTGGATTTTGGAAAGGCAGCTTCCTTATCCTAATCAATACTTGGGAGTTGCGAATTTTACTATATCATCACATTTATATAATAAGCATAAACCAACAGGAAGGCATCAACAAAACTAACAAGTAATTGAATTATTGAAGTAAAGGAACACTTACAGTTATCGTCTATCGAAGAGCAAGCATGAAGTTGGGCTGTATCGGTGTGCCACGTGATGGTGCGAGTCGAGGCTGCGGCTATAAGAGAAAAGGGAGCTGGGATGTAGAACATGGAAGATAGGGTTTGGCTTCTGTGTTTTTTGAAAATGTGAGAAGTGATATGAAATATCGTATGATAATTGATAGAGGAAATTATGCCACACACCGACTTTTCAATAAATATTTTAGATTTACTATTCAACTTTTTATTAACCATATATACTGTTTTTTATTCAGTAAAAATGGAATGTGAAAAAGTATCCAAATATTTAACTTTTCTTTACTTAGCTAAGATTTCTCCAACAAACACGTCATTAAACGCATGTACAACTTTCACACCCAAATTAAACTCAATTAAATAACAAATCTCTAAATTATCGTCCTTTCACATTCCACATCCAAAATCCCCAAAACTTCGTCTCTCCCAAATCACCCAACAAAGATTTCTCCATGCCAAATTCCTAATTCGATCTTCTGCGGATTTAACGCAGAGGATATTTCACACCATATCACTAAATCAACCAATTGATTCTTCCGTTTTTTATTGATTCGGTATATGTGAAGCGTATAAAATCCTAGACCGTTGCCTAATGGATGAAGATTATGTAGCGATTGAATATTGCAATCTCAAAAAATCGATTTAGACACAAGAATGTATTATGTAATGTACTCGAGATATAAAGTATATCTATAAACAATTCAAATAAATATTAATTCATACTTTGCGATGTAAATATATTCTTCACAATCTTTTTTGATTTCAGTATGTATTTCGATTGAATATAGAGAATCATGGAGTGCCCATTTTCTATTAAATCATGTTTTAGGGAAAGTTAGTTAATGTAAACAAATTCTGGTTTGGGATTTATTTTTGGCAACTAGTATTTCAACCATTTTTAACTATCATTCCAGTATTTTAGTTAATAATATGTTGTCAAAGTAAAATGTGAATAAAATTTTTGTATTGATGCATATATGAATTTTTCCGTAATTGATATAGTCTATGGGCTATTGAATTTTGTTTCCTTTACAAATCCTAATGGGCCGATTTTTTTATTTTTTTATTTTTAGTAAAAAGCCCAACAAAAGTAAAGACTCAAAATCTTTAAAAAGAAAAAATGGCTCCAATACACTCATCTTCTTCTAGTTTCTTCTTCCGTGCAATGTATCTATAATTGAGCAGGGAGGCCGCGCTTGTAAATTTTGACGAATCCAACGCGTGCTACCGTGCCCCATCACTGGGTGCTGGATCTGCCACTAGCTTCAACTATTGTAATTTGATTTGAATTCAAACTCTATAATCTTTTCTCCTTAGGTTTGTTATATAAATACTTGTACTCTATAATCAAATTAGTATACATTTTACAATTTTATATTTGAATGAATTTTGAGAATGGTTTAGCATGAATTAGTTTTATAATTCTTACTTGAAATGATGAAAATTCCTATGATGTGTGTGTGATTGAATCACCTTTCTTCTCAAACTCTAAAATTTGTATGTTCTTATAATCCAATGATCCCAATTGATCATTTGAAAACCCGCAAGTATACGAGATCGTGGTCAAATAGTATAATAATAAAAATAATGTCAAACCCATGAGAACTATGTGCTTGATCGAATTAAGATTAATTACAATTTTAATCGAATAGCTAACAAGTTGTTGTGATTTTTCTATACTAATTCTTAAATTATCAATTAAACTAGTGAAAGAAAGTAAATGTATTTTTCAAATATGTGAGATGCATTGTTAAAATGTCGAATCCCCATTGTTATTCCATTTTTAGTTTAACAATTAAAGTGACAATTTAAAATCATTCATGTTGGTCAATGTTTCTAATTAAGTTGAAAGTCGTTCTCGATAGCGATAAAATATATTCCCTCATGTAATACTTCTATGTCTCAATGAAAGATGAAAACATGATAATTGCATTAACAAGTGTTAGAACACATATTGAAACCATATAAAGTATAGATGTATATCTATCATCTATCGAACCTTATAATATTTATTATATTGTGCTTAAATCATATTGTCTCTCTCAATAACAATAAAATCTATTAACAATTCAATTTNTTAAATCATATTGTCTCTCTCAATAACAATAAAATCTATTAACAATTCAATTTGTGATCAAGTAATTGAAAAGAACGATAAAACGATAATAAACATCCACAAATCAAACCAAACTAAATTCAAAATAATTAATTTAAAACAAAAAATATCATAATAAGGATTCATCTTATCCTAGCAATGTATAAACCTAGCCTAACACATTTGAATTACAAGAAATCATATTAAATGTATACAACATCACAAAGAATTGTGAATTAATGAATGAAAGAAGATAAATCTTGATATTCTTGAATTTCTTCAAAGTAATTTTGTTAAATTTTCAATAACTCTCCGCTTCTTTGCCCACAAATCTCAGGTTAAATCTCCTATTGGTGAGTTTTTTAACTTCTTCTTTGAAATCTTCTCACAATATATGATTCTACCCATCTTTTATGATGAACATTGATGAAATATTGTAGTTTGAGATGTATATGAGAGGTGTCTAATATGTATTATGATGTTAGGTATTTGTAGGAGTTGAAAATTGGTTGAAAATCATGTCCAAATTGGTTTTCAAAACAGTTCCAATCGAATAAGGAAAGTTGCCTTCGCGCGCGCATGTTTTATATTTCTGCACAATTGTTAGTATTTTTGTCATAACTTTATGTCTCGGTATCTGATTGAGGTGAACGAAAGTGAGTTGGAAAGCTAACTCAAAGGGACAAAACTTACCAGAAATAGAATATTTCCATTTTGGACGTTTACCAAAAATGGATCTCAATCTTCGACTAAAAATCTGGAATATAACTTGTGCGATTGGAAATTGATTTATGAGAATATTTAGATCATATTCCTTTCCTTTTTTATTTCCATTTACATCCAATTGTCTTCTAGTAATCCTCGAAGTATCGTATTGTGGTCCAAATCAGCTATTGAGTATTTGCAATTTGGTACTCAACTTTGGATTTCGCCCATTATCGTCGTTTTTCGCTTCTTTCTTTCAATTCCACTTCTAGTCATTGGATTTTGCCTAATAAACAAAATATATAATAGATTGGGCTATATTTGCTTAAAAGTATCACCAATTATCGCTATTTTAGGCATCAAATAAGTGTATAAAATACACTCATCACCAATCTCAATCACGATAGAAGGAAATTATTATCCACAATCAAGTGCCAAATTTTGTTAGATTTCATGGCAAAAATGTGTTTTAGGCATTTTTCTATTTTGGTGTAAATTTTCGTACGAATATTCACTAGTATACTGTCATCTTTTTCTTTTTTCTTGTCCTAGACAAGAATGGGAGGTTGTATGCGAGTTAAAGGAGGTTATTAGAGTTGTGGGTTTGAATTTTAAGTTCAAAACGGTGCCTCCAATCCTTTTGACGTTTTCAGGTGGGGTCACCCCCGCATGGGTGACCTACGACCAGGTTTTTCTAACAGTTTCTCTACACTTCTACCAGCGAAGCTCTCTTAACGGGGGATGCTTACAACCCTTTTATCTATAGAACAAGCTTAAACTTTTTCCCTTTAGTGGAGGAACAAAATTTTGCTGAGCGCACTATTAGAACACATGATATTATGGCTGAAGAAGGTATTTAAAGTGGTGCTGCCTCAGCTTCATTGGAGCGTAGTGAATACCATAGTATCCTATGGTTGTTTTCCCTGAATTTAACTTGACCTCTAATGCGAATAAGCTAGGCCTCTTTGATCCATTTTCATTTGCTCTTCTTTTGATAATTGAATTTTTTGATCTCTTGATTCTTCCTTTTATTTGTATTGTAATTAATTGGAGACTTCACTACACCACTAAAAATTGGCTACCATCATATGTATATGTTTGGCGTTGTCGGTATGCAGTCAAGAAACTGAACAAAACAAGGTTGGAGGCAAATGTTAGAGCATACGTGGAGAAAAATTATCAGAACAAATGGACAAGCCCTCATGTACTGGTTTCTGGTGCCTTATTATTGCTATCATTTGTAAAGTATTTTTACAGTCCCTTTGGATAAGTTAAATATGTAATTGAAGAAGAAGATAATCCTGAACCGTATTGTTCTTTGATTGAGTTTATTCTATATATAATACATTGCATTGCTACAAGAAGAATCTAGATATTACAGCTGTTAGGTGGTTCCATAAATTATGGATCATGTTGGAATCTTTAATAACAGAATGGTGGTCCAATAACAGCAAGAAGAGACTGTTATGACAATAAGGATAATAGGCTGCTGAATCACCAACAATCTACCAATAACCTGGAATGATGATGTGGAGCTGATGAGCTAAAATTAATTCCTAATACCCCCTTTCAAGCTGGAGGGTACATAAGTAACTCCAAGTTTGTCCTTCAGGAAAAGAAACCTTTAGTAATTCAGTCCTTTAGTCAATAAGTCCGCAATTTGATCTGAGGTAGGAATATATTTCACTTCAAGCTTTCTTGCCAGTACATTGTCTATGATGAAATGGATGTCCAGCTCTATGTGTTTTGTTCTGGCGTGATAGACTGGATTTGCAGCAAGAGCTCCTGCACTCATGTTATCACACAACAGAGTTGGGATTCCAGCTAGTAGAAACTCAAGTTCCTGAAACAAGGACTAAATCCACGCCACTTCTGAAGCAGTTGAAGCCAGTGCCCTGTACTCAGATTTTGTGCTTGAGCGAGCCACTACATGCTGTTTCTTTGAGGACCAAGATATCAGATTATCACCCAAGTAGATACAGTAACCTGTTGTTGATCTTCTATCATCTGGACAAGAAGCCTAATCATCATCTGAGTAGCCATTTAGGTTTAATTTTTCACTTTTTTGGATCCATAAGACATGATTTATAATGCCTTTGAGATATCTTAACACTCTCTTTGAAGCCTACCAGTGGATGGAAGTTGGAGATTGCAGGAACGGGCTTAACTTGTTGACAATAAAGGTGATGTCTGGACTGGTATGTGAAAGATATTGTAAGGCCCCAACTACACTCATGTAGGTTTAAGGCTCAGCTAACATTTCACCATCAGACTTGGAAATGGTTTTGCCAGTAGAAATTGGTGTAAGGCTTCAGATTTTCAAGCTCAAACCTTTTAAGTAAGTCAGTGATATATCTAGATTGAGTGAGATGAATGCACGAATCATGCCACACTACTTAAACTCCAAGAAAATGATGCAATCTTCCTATAACCTTTAGTGCAAACTTCATATTAAGCTAGCTTATGAAACCTTGCACTAGATCTTTATCATTTCCTGTTATGACGATATCATCTACATAAATGAGAGTAAAGATCACCTACTTATCAATTTTGAAATAGAACAAGGATGTGTCAGCCATAGATTACTTGAACTTCCAACTCAAAAATATAGCTTTCAGTTTGTCATACCAGGCCGTAGGAGCCTATTTCAAACCATAGAGGGCTTTAATGAGCTTGCATACATAATTAGGTTTAGATTCATCTACAAAGCCCTCTGGCTGATTCATGTAGACAATTTCTTCTAGGTCTCCATTCAGGAAGGCGTTATTTATGTCTACATGTCCGATGATCGCATCCTTTGTAATTGCCAGAGTAAGTATGATCCTCAAAGTGGATGGTTTGATAACTGGATTGAATGTTTCGTAGTAGTCAATTACAGGTGCTTGATGAAACCCTTTTTCCACCAACCTGGCTTTGAATCTTTGAACTGATCCATCAGCATTATGTTTGATCCTAAACACCCACTTGTTACCTACTATGTTATAAGTTGGTAATGTAGGTACAAGCTTCCAAGTTTTGGTCTTTATTAAGGCATTGAGTTCTTCTTCCATTGCCTTCTTCCAATTTCTATTCATTAGTGCTTCTCTTACATTCTTAGGCTCAGACAGATTTGCATAATTTTCAGTTGATTTTGCCAAGTGGTTGGCTTAAAAATACCTGTTTTCCTCTAGTAACCATAGGGTATTGATCTTGAACTCTTGGTCTCACTTGAATTTGATTTCCACTTGTCTCTTGAACTTGATTTCTACTTGCCTACTGATTACCTTCATTTTTTTTCAATATTTTGCAGCATATCAATTGATGGTTTTGCAATTTTTAGTTCAAGATTGCCTTCATTTTCAATACTTTCAACCTCTCTTGAGTTGTTAAACTTGATTTCTACTTGCCTACTGATTACCTTCATTTTTTTTTTCAATATTTTGCAGCATATCAATTGATGGTTTTGCAATTTCTAGTTCAAGATTGCCTTCATTCTCAATACTTTCAACCTCTCTTGAGTTGTTATCATGAAAATCATCTTGTTGTTGACTTTCAGACAGTAAGTGATGTGGCCAAAAGTTGCTTCAGTTTGAGTTGTATCAATGGAGCTTGGAGTGGTGACAGGGTTGTTTGGATCAGTTGGAAGATAGATATAAGGAACAATTATTTCAGGTGCTGCAAATCGAGATTGGTTTTTGACATTGAACAATGACTCAAAGGGAAACTCAAGCTAATTGAAAACAACATGTCTTGAAATGTATAGTTTACATGAAGAGTTCAGACACTTGTACCCTTTGTGAGCATCACTATAAACAATGAAGATGCATTTTGTTGAGTGAAAACTGAATTTTTGTTTCTGATATGGCCTCAAGCAAGGATAGTAGGCACATCCAAAGGTCTTTAAGGCTCTATAGTTGGGTTCCTTTTTTAATAGAGTTTGATAGGGAGATTGTAGTTTGAGAGTAGGTGTTGGCAGTCTATTTATGAGGTAAGTGGCAGTATGGAAAGAGTCCAACCAGTATTTTAGAGGTAGCTGAGCTTGTGCTAGTAATGTCAAGCCTGTTTCAGCAATATATCTATGCTTTCTTTCTATTCTACCGTTTTGGGCTGAAGTGTAGGGGCATGAGTGCTTAAACTCGATTCCCTCTTGTGTCAAGAAATTAGTGAAGATTCTTTATTTGCTACCCCAATCAGCCTGCAGAGTCTTTATTTTGTGATTTAATTTGTTTTCAACAAGCTTTTTAAACTGGCTAAATGTCTTCAAGGCTTCTGATTTCAATTTTAATCGATAAATCCAGGTAACCCGGCTGTAAACATCTAAGAAGGTGATGTAGTATTTAAAACATGAGGTAGATAATACTAGTTCTAGAGGTGCTTTAGCATGTGATGAGGACAGTGAGTAAGGCAACAAATGAGACTTACCAAGTTGACACGCATTGCAAAAGGACTTAATGGCATTTTCTTTAATTTTCAGATTACAGACTTTGAATACTTAGGTCATTACTTGACTGGATGGATGACCAAGCCTTTTGTGCCAAACATTAACATCTAAAGACTCTTGATTCGAATAACAAGGAAAGCAACATATGACTTTTGACTGGAATTAATTGAAGACTCTTGACTGGTGGAAGCAGAAGATATATTGCAGTGGAACTTATTTGGAAGACTTGACTAGTGTGGAGTTTGCTTGATGTTTTGATGAGAGAAATCCACCTACAGCCCATCCTTAAGCCTCCATTGTAGCATCACCTCCTTCGTTAACATGTCCTTAACAAAACAACAAGTAAGGTGAGATTCCATGAAAACTTTGTTGTTTGAGGTCAGTTGTGATGCACTAATCACATTCTTCTTTATTTCAGGCACAAGTAGTAATTTGTTTAACACTAGTGTTTTATCATTTAGGGAAGAAATATGTGAAGTTCCAAAATGTCAAATATTCAACTTACTTCCATTTCCCACCATGATTTTCTCTTTACCAGTGTACTTACTTGCTGAAGCAATGTTTTCCTTTTCAGATGTAATGTGGTTTCTGGCTCCTGTGTCAGCAAACCATGCTGGATCACTCACAATGTTTGGAGATGCTATGAGGACTGCAGGTGGTGAATTGTAGTTTGTCCTCTGGTTTGGTGAAGTGCTAGTGCATCGTTCATCATATCTAAAGTTACAGATGTTGGCCTTATGACCAACCTTTCCACAAACTTCGCAAATTGGTTTGTTTCCTCCAAATAAATTGGCTCCCATGCTTTTACCTCTTCTTCCACTTTTGTAGTGGCTAAAATTTGTGAATCTTCCTCCCACATCTGGCCTATTAGACCTGAAGTGATTGTGACCAAAACTTGATCTCTGAGATATGTTAGCTGAGGTTTGATCAAGGTTCAAACCTGCCATTTCATTTCTGATTGAATTAAGGTGTTCTAGTCGACTTTCATATGTCATTAATGTAGATTGAAGTTCTCCCCAAGAGATGTGATCTCTGCTGTTAAGTTAACAACAATTGGCGTATAGTCTTCACCAAGTCCTGCCAAAACTTGGGCGATCAAATCTGTGTGAGTGATAGTTTTGCTGGCAATCTCCAGATTATTAGCATGTTGTTTCACCTTGTTCAGGTATTGGTCTATGTTCAAATTTCCCTTCCTTATTTTCTGAAGTTCACCAATGAGAAAGATTACCCTTGACCTAATTTGAACTCCATAGCTTTCTTCAATGGCAGTCCAGAGTTCATTGGAGTTGGCTACACCCATTACTCTTATTGCTATATCTGGAGTCATGGAGGAGTAAAGCCACCCTATCAACAGCTGATCTGTTGACATCTATTGACAAAATATCGGGTTCATCCCCATTTCAACACGGGTTCCAGCTTCACCAGTGATTTGGGTACCAGTAAATTCTAGAGGACACACCTTTGTCCCAAGAATATAGCCTTCCAAATTATGTCCTCTGATAATTGGAAGAATCATGTTCTTCTACAGCAGATAATTATTTTTATCCAGCTTCAGAGACACAGTTTGAGTTAAGTTAACACTGAATGGTGAGAGCTGATTGTTTCCTAGCAATGGTGCATTAGTGCTGCTGGAGAAAGATGCTGGAACAGTTGCAGGATCAACATTTTGAGGAGTATTACCGGCATTTGCCATGGCTGCTCTGATACCAAGTTAAATATTTAATTGAAGAAAAAGATAATGCTGAACCGTATTGTTCATTGATTGAGTTTATTCTATATATAATACATTGCATTGCTGTAAGAAGAATTTAGATATTACAGCTGTTAGGTGGTTCCATAAATTATGGATCATGTTGGAATCTTTCAATAACAAAATGGTGGTCCAATAACAGCAAGAAGAGACGGTTATGACAACAAGGATATGGGGCTGCTGAATCACCAATGATCTGCTAATGACCTAGAATGATGATGTGGAGCTGATGAGCTGAAATTAATTCCTAATTGGATGGTTAGCTCTTGGAGCAGTTGCTGTTGGAATCGGGCCAATTGTGTTCAGGGCT